>PPHD01004996.1:0-27294 GCA_002909625.1 Bambusicola thoracicus | reverse complement strand
CCCCTCACCAGTTTTGTTGTCCTTCTCTGGACATGTTCCAGGGCCTCAATGTCTTTCTTGTAGTGAGGGGCCCAAAACTGAATGCAGTACTCGAGGTGCAGCCTCACTAGTGCCGAGTACAGGGGGATGATTACTTCACTGCTCCTGCTGGCCACACTGTTTCTAATGTAGGCTAGGATGCCATTGGCCCCTCCCAGGATGATTTGTTCCACGACCTTCCCTGGCACCGAAGTCAGGCTGACAGGCCTGAAGTTTCCTGGCTCCTCCTTACGGCCCTTCTTGTAAATGGGAGTCATGTCGGCAAGCCTTCAATCCTCTGGAACCTCTCCAGACATCCAGGAGCGCTAGTAGACAGCCAAGAGCAGCTCAGCAATCACCCCCGCCAACTCCCTCAGCACCCTAGGATGAAGCCCATCTGGTCCCATGGACTTGTGACAGTCCAGATGGCGGAGGAGCTCCCTAACCGTCTCCACCTGAATCTCCAGGGGGATATTCCGCATATCAGCCCTGAGGCTGATCAGCCCACACAAAGTGCCCTGAGGATAACTGGTCCGCCTATTAAAGGCAGATGTAAAGAAGGTATTGAGGAATCCATCAACATGGACACACAGATTCTTCTGCTTGCAATCCCTCAGGCTTAACTTCTCCTGCTTTGCGTCTTCTATTATGTTCAGTTGCGTTCCTAAACCAGTCTGCTCCTTGTACTCCTTGTACTGCTCCTGTTTTTGTCTCCAGCTTAGTACCCATCTTCACTACCCAGGCTTCTAATCCCAGTATTCTTTCTGTCTGCCTTTCTTTGTCTTACTCCAGATGCTTCTTGCCAGCTCAAATATCTCCCCACTATCTTGCCTAGAAAGTATCAGCTACCTTCCCAATTACTTCATTTCTTCTGTCCTGTACCTGTTTGCCTCTATAGGCAGCATTTAGCCTCATGTACAGACCCCGTGTTCATCCCTAGCACTTACCCCTCTTTCAGCCACCCTCTGCAAAGAAAACATCACATGCACGGGTAGTTTTCCTTCCAGAGAACTACTAGGGCAAAAGACCACGGGAAATACCAGCTCTCAGTGATGAAGGTCTCACTTTTGGATTCTCTTTTCAGTGTGCTGTAGGAGAGGTTACTACAGGGAGAGTTCAACTACAGTGTCTGGGGTTAATAAAGGCAGGTTGGGTCTTTCTAGGGTGAGACCCAGTCACACAGAAGACTCCAATGGACACACTATACAAATTCTCCTGCAAAGCTCAAACATACATTCCTGAGCATGCGCAGTTTGTTATTTTTTAATAGCAGATTTCCTGAATAAAATTTGACAGAAGTTCAGAACATCAGGTGTTTTTCCTTTTTCTGTATCACCTGAAGTGCTGGAGACCAACATGCTTTTCCCTGGTTAGAATGAACCTGTAACTGCAGGCCATAAATATATTCTTGTTTTTCCAGGTTTTGTGTTATGGTATCACACATCCTACTATTCAGCAGTAAATGTGCACTGAGAGCAAGTGTCTCCTTCATTTAAAGGTGTCACCATAGAGTGACTGTATAGGAAAATAGCTTTCCTGTAAATCCTGGCAAATATACATGCATGGTTAAAAGAAGTCTTCCAAAACTATAAGACACTAGAATACAGGTAAATATACTGAAGTAAAATAAAGAGAGGGATAAAAGTAGTAGGTACAGAATAAAATAATAATTAAAAAAAAAAATACAACCAGAATTGGAAGGAACCTTAAAAGATCATCTCATCCTTTGTAATTCCTGCAACCACTGCCTTTACAAACCACTCCTAAAGACCTCCAGTATCTCTCAGCTGTCTCCCAGTATTTCACTTCCTCAGTATGTAGCCAAAATCTTTCTAAAATCTAGTTAGATTTCACTTGCTGTGATTCAAGTTCATTATTTCTTATAATTCCTTATAAATCAAAGTATCGTACTTTGTAAAGGTAGCAAAGTATTTGAGCTTACGGTAGGCTTTTAGTCATTTGAAGATTATTATCTTGTGCCCCATCACTTTTCATTAGGACAAAGGAAACAAGATTGTCTGGTCTTTCTTTACTACTCATATTGATTCATTTTCACTACCTTCTCTAGACTGTCTCCAATTACTTCCATCTTTCTTAAGAACAATAACAAGACCTGGAACAGACTTCAGATTTACCAAAGCTGAGCTGACTAGACAGATGACTGCACTATTATAGGCCAAAAAATCCATAGTTGCCACAGGCAACAGCTAACAGTTGTATCTGGTAACAGAGTTCCCATTAATGAGAGCAGAATTTGCAACATAAGCAGAACTCAAATAGATAAGGGAGGTTGCAGGAAGTGTCCCTGGCATGATATGGAAAGGAATGTATCAGCTGACTTGAGATGAAGAAACAGCTGAGGCAAGTACAGGCAATAACAAATGCAAATTAGAAACGGGAAAATTACAAAGTAACAGCAAAAGAACTGTGAACGCATTATAGAGTTATTAATCTAACCGAGATGGATCTCTGCTGTGTGCCCTCTCCAGATTCCCAGGACACTGAGCTCTGTGGCCCACAACTGAGTCCGCACACTTGAATCTGTATCCATAATATTTGGGTGCTAGAGGATGGACTCTGTCTCAGTTGCCAGGTGATCAAATGAACATATTTATCACCCATTCCAATTCCCATGCAAATATCTTTAAATGGTGTTTCTCCTTCTAGCAAGAGCATTCCTTCTCCAGTTTCTTTTTGAAGGAGTGCTGCCTCATCATCTTTCTCCGTTTCTGATCAGTGATAATGTTTATCTACCTTTCCCATGTTCCTTCCAAAATGCTACCCTAATTTATCTACTTGCCAAAATTACTTCTGAGTGCACCCTCCAGTATACTCACTGTCCTGTCCACCTCCATGTCATTGCAAATTAAACCAGCTTATAATCCTAATATGTAGCTCATTGGTGCTTTTTTTTTTTTTTTTTTTAACTTCAGATGCACTCCAAAACGGTGTGAAAGACCAAACTTCTCAGTTGTTTGTTTGGGCCTTTTTTTTATTTCTGCTAGCAACTATAATTGAGAAAGACAGTCGTTGAGCAACAAGACATTAATTTTTTGTCTAACCTCTTTTTTATTATAAATGAAAATTTAAAATATATTTTGAATTCAAATGGCTATGTTCTAAGTCATATGTTATCATCCTATCAGAACTTCTTAGTTACCTACTGTTCAAAAATCTGTAGTAATCTCCTCAAATTTCTTGTAAAGTACCAACTTCCATAGCTTATTTGATTTACAAATGTATCAAAGATTCTCTTACTATCTGCTATAAAACATATTTTAAATGTGAAATACAGTTCTGCTCTTTAAAGTTGATGACCTCAAGAGTGCTAAAAATATTTATCTGCAACTACTATGGTTTCAATGCACTCCCATGTTCCGTGAATTCCACACCATGGAGGAAAAACAATGGCCACGTCAAACAAACATTTCCCCGAAACACAGGCACTTAGTAGCTACCATAGAAACATAGAGCTTTCAAAGGAAGTGATATTACCAAAAACCTACAGCTCATCCCAGTTCACTACCACTGGCATTAATTTTCATTCTAAATGCTTTAGGTAAACACTTTAAGAAATGAGGAATTAGCAGAGCTCTCTCAAACTGTCTCTAGTTTTAAAGCCAAACTGAATTACATGGTATCTGCAAGTAGTTAGTTACAAATGCTTTCATGGAGCTATAAAATCATAGAATATCTTGTGTTGGAAGAGACGCTATCATCTAGTTCCCTCTGAGTAAAGAATTTCCTCCTAACAACATCATCTAAATTTCCCCTCTTTTCATTTACAACTATTACCCTTCTTACCTACTGCTATCAGACCACATAAAAAGTCTGTCTTGTTTCCTGTTAAGTACTGGAAGGCTGCACTGAGGTCTTCCCAGAACCTTCCCTTGTCCAGATTGAACACGCCCAGCTCCCTCTGCCTGCCTTCATAGGGGAGGTGCTTTCACCGTCTGATGATCTTTCTGGCCATCTCTTGACCCCCTCCATCAGGTCCATGCCTTTCTTGTCCTGAGGGCCCTAACCTGGACACAATACTCCAGATGGGGCTTCAAGAGAGCAGACCAGAGAAGACCAATCACCTCCCTCTCCATGCTGTCCACTCCTCTTTTGATGCAGCCCAGGATACATTTGACCTTCCATGCTGCAAGCACATGCTCTTGGATCATGTCCAGCTTCTTATTCACTAGGACCCCGAAGTCCTTCTCCACAGGTTTGCTTTCAAGGAGTTCATCTCCCAGTCTGTACACGTCTGGGATTGCCCCAACCACAGTACAGCAAGATCTTTGCACTTGGTCCTGTTGAATCTCATTTGGTTTGCATGAGCCCACTTCTCAAGCCTGCCTAAGTCCCTTTGAATCGCATCCCTTCCTTCTACCATATAAGCTGCACCACTCAGTTTGGTGTCATCTGCAAATTTGCTGAGGACATGCTCAATCCCATTATCTATGTAGTTGATAAAGGTGTTACAGAGCTTCAGTCCCATGATGGACCCTTGGTGGACACCACTGATCACCAGCCTCTGCCTGGATATAGAGCTGTTGACGACCTCTGGCTGCAACTGTCCAACTAATTTCTTACCCACTGAATAGTAGTCAGGTCTTCAAATCTATCTCTCCAATTTAGAGATAAGAACATAATGTGATACCTTGTCTAAGACCTTGCAGAAGTCCACGTAAATAACATCTGTTACTCTTTCTACGGTCCACTGATGCTGTCATTGCATCCTAGGAGGCCAAGAGATTTGTAAGGCACAATCTGCCCTTGATGAAGCTGCGAGAGTCATGTTTTCCTTTTTCCAGTCACCAGAGTGACATGGTAGCCATATCAGACAGTTCCTTCAGGACCTCAGGATGCATGTCATTTGGCCCCATAGACTTAGACACATTTAGTCTCATCAGGTGGTCTGAAACTTTCTCTTTCACAAGGAGAGATTTTGCTCCCCCAACCTCTGCCTAGAGGTTCAGGGACACGGAAGACCTGGGAAGCCCAACTGCCCGTAAAGACTGAGGCAAATGACTTGTTGAGTATCTTAGCCTTCTCCATGTTTGCTGTTGGCATTTCTCCTTTCTCTTTTACCAGAGGCAGTACGTTCTCATTGGCCTTTCTCTTCTAACCAATGTATCTAAAGGACCCCTCCCTGTTATTTATCATAGCCCTTACCAAGTTCAGTTTTGTTTACACCTTGGCTTTCCCGATCCCATCCCTGCACATCTGGACAGCATCCCTGTATCCTTCCTAGGGCAACTATCCCTGCTTTAATTGCCTTCTTTTCCCTCAGTTTGGCCAGCAGGCCCTTCCTCATATGTACCTGTATCCTGCTTCCCCTGCCTGATTTCTTATGCTGGGGAATAGAAAGCTCTTGTGCTCTCAGAAAGGTGTTTCTAAAGAGCTGCCAGCTCTGCTTTGTTACTTGGTCCCTAAGGATAGCTTTCCAAGGGATCTCACTCAATCTTCTAATGACTATCTTCTGTTAGATTAGAATCTATTCTGTTACTATCTTTATCTAGTTTATCAAACGTACAGAAAATATTGTCATTTAATTTTTTTTTTTTTTTTGTGGCATTCCTAGTGGACAGATTCTCAAGTTGTATTCTGCATGTGAACTACTGTCAGATGAACAGAAAAAAATAAGCATTTAAAAAGAATATAAGTGAAATAACTACTCAAATTATATAATATAGATGTCTTAATTGTAAGAGTGTAGGTCTCTAAGTTTGACTCCAGTGAGATTTAGTTCAAAACTCTTTGTTAAAAAGTTCATGTCCTAGATCATGCAGTTATGTTTTGAAATTTTTTTATTAAAAAACAAATCCTGAGATGTAAAGAACAGGAAGAGGAGACCAGCATTAAGGTTCACCTCAATTTTTTTGGACCTATGGTATCTGTTCCCAGTTAATTATGGCACTGAGATACATTCTCCTTGAAAAACATCCTGCAGACTTAATGCCTTGTTGGAACTTGGCAGGCCTCCTGCACAGCAATTCAGTGATGTTACAGCAAAGAATAGCTGATCCTATTACCTGACATTCCTTCATGACACCTGTAGAACAAGAAAAACTCTGGCCTTATCTAGACCAGCTGGAAAACTCAACTCAGTGCCTTTTCTGAAAATGCTATAACCACAAAAATTTCTCATAAGCAGAGTACATGAGTGGTTGTGTTGTACTGGCTGGTTGTGAGGGCAAATGAGGCAAAAACCCTTTGTTAGCCACTGCTGACTTACAGAATTAAAACATCTCAGCACCTCTAAAGATTAGGACATGCTAAATGACATCTCCATCAAAAGCCTTGTCTTAGGAGAATAGTTATAAAGAGAGTTCTGTTCTCCATGTTAGACTACTTTCTTTAAGATATTAATTTGAAAGATTGCTTTTTCATTCCTTGAAGTGATGTGAAGTCAACTGTATCAATTTTATTTTGTCTTGAGAATTCGCACTTAAAACTCTTCAAGAATTCACTTAAAAAAAAGAAGTACATCAATTATCAGTATTGTTTAATTATATTGCAGTCATAAGAACATACCTTTTTATACGTAAGAGAACATCAAAAGAACTTCTTCAAGAAGACTAATTAGAGTGAGTAGATTGTAGATCATCACTGCGCCTTATTTAGGAAGTGAGGAACAAACTCCCCATACTTGGCTGATTCTCCTCCATCTAACATGAAAATATACCTGCAAATCCATAAATTTGATATTCTGTTGTGGCATTGATGATATATCATTCATTATGTAAGCATCTCCTTTTTATCTGATCCTTTCTTGAGTATTTTTATGCCAGATAAATCATAAAGAAAATCTTAAAAGCTATTTTAGTCTCTGTATGTATGCATTCATTACGCTCAACAGAAAAGTAAGAACAGCAGAGAACCTGATTCCTTGTTTTTAGTAAAAAGGAAGCGTCTCAAGCAGAATATTTCAAACTGCATAAAATCAATCTGATTCATTATTTTCTCGCATTTTATAAAATTGTCACCCCAGCTATAAGCAGTAAAGTTTCATAATAGAAGGAAATTATCAGTGGAGTCCCTGCCATTGAGCAGTGGTGACTGCAGGATCAAATTAATCTGAAAGATGCTTTGAAAAAGAAGTTAAATACAAGGGTGAGCTGAGAAAATTTGCTGGTAATACTAACCTATTCAGGACAATATAATCAAAAACTGCCCGCAGAGAATGGCAAAGAAAGATTATCTACTACTGAGCGACTGGGTGATACAGTGTGAAATTCATAACTAATGAATGGAAACCAAATCTCCTGGGAAAAGAAAATCTGACAAAAAACACCCAGTGACATGTGGAATGTTAGAGGATAGGAAGCTAGGGGATGGTAAGAGAGGAATGGAGGACAAATTGGATAATATTCTATGTTCAGTAACATGAAGCATGCCATGAGTTTATCAGGCATTGAGCTTGAGCAAGTAAAAAGAACATAACACATAGTTAAATCAGGGGATTAATAATCCTCAGACAACAAGTAGTCGGAGCAGGAATGGGATTAGAAAAATTCACAGCGGATACATTCAAGGGTAGCTATTAAACACAATGAATAGGATGCAGCCACCAGTTCAGGAAATTCCTCATTCACCAACTGCCAGATGCTCCTTACTTCAGTACTCCACACTTTCAGTATTGCCAAATGATTTGCTAAAATACCCACTAACTGACACAATCTGAGTCACTGGATGGTCTTTATTTTGAATCAGTTTTGACTACATACTTGTATCTTTGTGAAATATAATCTAAGTCTAACATAGGCTCAGCCCCAGGCTACAACTGACACTGAACCAACTACAGTATCAGCAAGGTATAAGCAATTCCAGGCAACAGGAGATTGCTGGGAGCAGCAAGGCGTCTCTCCCTGTATTACTAGGGCTTTGTGGACCACAGCTTCTGGACTTAAACTGTCAGCCCCACAACAGTACCAGTTTTAAGAATGATGATTTACTAATGTAAAATACCAGAAGCTGAAGTCCAGTGTGTGACTGAGACTGTCCAGTTAATTTCCCAAAGGCAATGTGCCGTCACCAGACATGTGGCTCCAAGCAGTGTTCCTGTACTGAAAACCTTTGTACCTGTCTGCAGCTTCCCTGACTCAACTAATGTCTTTGTTTTCATATTTTTGCAATGGTAGCAAGCATTACACTAATTTTGGATGCAACCATGCATCCAAACATGCTGTTCTTAGCATTAGGAATCATATATCATTGGTTAGATAAGAAAATAAAGGAAGTTGCATCAAAGGGTTCAGATTAAAGTACAACTGGAAAAATGGAGAGAGAATTCTTAGGGAACTAAAGATATCCCTGGAGAAGAATCATTTTTAGGAAGAAACAGGTATATATGCTGAGGTTGATCTGACAGACTACATCAGATTAAAGAGCTCTACAGCAAAAGGTCACCATACTTCTTATTAATGTACTGTATCTTAAGGTGCTCACAGCAGTAATATCTGCTATATCATCACCAGTGATACTAAGGTGCTACAGATCATGAACCATGCCATACTCTGTCCTTCTGTCAAATTCAGCTCATTAGGAAGACATCATGCCTTAATTTTTTAATGTTTTAAACATAAAATAAATCTTCCTATAACCAACATGAACCAGAAAATGAAATGGAAGATAAAAAGGTCGTGATTAGAGGAACATGAAGAAGTAATCTAGAAAAAGTATGCAAGTCAATGTCTTTAATAACAGTTGTCTTTCTTTCTTTTTTTTTTTAATTAGAATGACAGAAAACCTTAAGTATCTTCTGTGATAAGAAAAATCATAAGGAATTTCATAAAGAAAAGGCAATTTATTGAACATCTTCCAGTTCCTTGCTGTTATCTCCTGATCCAGTCTTTTGTACTTTAGACAGATCAGCCAGAGCAACAGCTGATAGAAAAAAAGAGAGTTGTCAGAGTGTATTGCACAGGTAATACAAAAGTAGCAATTAATAGACAATTGCTTACTTCAAATTTAGATAACCAATTACTTCAAAAGTCAGTGTGTTTTCATCAAATGCTATGTCTCTGCATAAAACACCAACATCCCAAAATATGCTCACAATTGTAAAATGAAAAAGTCAAAAGTAAAATGAGCAGAACAAAATATTGTGCTTATCTTAAAACAAAACATTCTGGTTTCTTTTGTTTAGGTTTGTTTGAATGTTTGTGTGTTTGCTTCTTTTTGAAGGGGTTGTATAAAAATTAGGTCTTAATAAAAGTAATAAAAGGCTGGACTTCAATCAGATGAGATGAAACTGAATTTTCAAACAGTGAAATTCCCACAGAACAAGTGCTATAGTTTGAAAACAGCCCTTAAGTCTTCAATTTCCACTGAAAAGTTCTACATTAAAAAGGATTTGACAACCTATTTATCTGAGCATGGAGTGACATGACTGCCATTAAATCCTAACAACAAAGGAGTATTTTTCATTAGATAAAAATACACTTAGGAGTCATTCCTCCAGTCACCTCTGGTCTTCGTACTTTCTCATGTAGTATCTCTTGCCATTCTTTCCATAGATCTAAGGAATCAGGTTAATTATTAGCATCGTGGATGGTCAGCATTCTCCTTTGAGTTATTCTACTGATCTACGGAGGTTTCCTGCCAGTTTAATCTCAAATCAGAGTACCAGGAAAACTTCTTGCTGGTAGAATAATTATGTCAATATGACCTAGATCTTGCACAGCTAATAACTATCTAATACAGTGTTTCATTTAAAGGCCTTTTTAATGCTATTACTGTTGCATAGCTTGTGGGTTTTTTTCTTCTACTCCATACACTTTTCTGGGGTAAAATAAACTCAGGTGTCTTCTCTTTGAGAGAAATGTTTCTTTCTTCACTCAAACTAATAAAAGAAATTCAGATATATACCCTCTCTTGTAAGAATCATTTCTCTCCTTTGTTGGATACAAATTCTTTGTAAGATAAATTACTCCACTGCTGTCATAATACATATTAATGCACATTATAGGATAGCCTTGCAGAATATCCTTTAATTGAACTTCTAATCTCAGGATGGTCTTATGTGCAGCCTCAAAACAAAGTGTATTTTTCCCCTTCATCCATTCTGTAATTGGATTCCAAATGCACAGGAACAGAGCTAAAGAGGCATTGCATTGTGTACTAAACAGAAGTAACTTTTTATTAGCAGAGTCTTGACAGGTCAGGAAGCTTGCCTCAGTATAGGCAGGGCAGCAGCTGAAAATTTATGGATGGTCTGAAAATACAATATTTCACTTCACTTCAGAAAATGGCCAATAATATGAACTATGAGAACAAGAAGATGAGAAGGATATTGTAAAAACCAACTAGATGAAATATTCCGAATTCCATACAGCTAGAAAATGTGATGAAGAATTTTGCTTTCTGCTTTTACTGCTGCCAGACTGCTGCCAAGCTTGCCTTGCTCAAACATACTTGAGGATGGGCTTGAGCACATTCCATGGAGGTCCTTAGACCACAGAGAAAACGTATTTTCCACAAGTTAAAAAAAAAAAAAAAGAGCTCTAAAATGAAGCCTCATGTTTATGTGCAAATAAAGTGAAATCTGTTTTTCATGGTCTGTCTTTAATTCTCAATTTTCCTTTTCATCTTCTTCCTTATTTCCTTTACTTCCATTAGCTAAAAGCTAATTGCAGAGTACACTGACCTGACTTTACATATACATTTAACAAATAGAAGGTGCAAAAAATTTAAAGCTTCTGCTTCTGCAGCAATTATTATTTAAAACTGCAGGTGTTTACTTTAAATGCAGTAGTGGAAAAATGTAATTGCATGCAGAGAAAGTTACAAAAGCGAGCTTTTCATTAACACTCCAAATTACATTTAGGTCAAATAAAATCATATGTGTGAAGTAGGCAACTACAGATAAATTGATTGTTGAGGACTCACAGAAAAAGTTCGCCTTTATGCAGGTTTTAGCATCAAGATAAACAGTTAACAGTAGTATCTCATCAAAAAGACCGATTTGCTGATCACAAGCTGGAGGGTACTACACTGTTACCTAGCAACAAGTTAGAGTAGTTTTTTCATGATAAATTAACCCTTTTTTTGAGTGTCAAATGCATAACTGCTCCATGGGATTTGCAGCTACATGAATGGCTGAGTAGGAATGTTTCCAACTGCATCTGAACAAAAGCCCTTTATTTTTCCTTTTTTTCCATTTCAAATGGCCTTTGCTTGGCTTTCGAAGACACAAAATTATTACACATCTCCCCTCACAGCCAACATTTCCCATAAAAAATGAATCTGTCACACTGCATTGTGTCACGTTGCAAAGAGTTTCAGTCTGAACAAACCTCATGACCGTTTCTACACAGCTCAGCGTTGGTTCAGGAGATTGGGGTTCCCATGCAAGAAAACCACTGTATGTCATTTACAGTTCTGTTTGCATTCACCAGTGAAAATTTTGGATGTGGTGACAACGTAATGTTGCCATGGGATATCCTCAGCATTTTGTGTACATGACATACCCTTGAAATCGTCATCAAAAGCACAATTTCACGTTGTTGTTTGGCAGCTATGAGGTCAGGGAAAAAAAAAAAAAACCAACCAACAGCATATATCTACATTTCTGATAATAAAAGGCAAATATTCGGGAAGTTATGAGTGAGTCATGAACATCAGATAGGCCCTAGAAACAAAAAAGCTTATGACAATTTATCTGTTATGTTTGAAATAAATGCTCAGATTGCAACTAATGCCTAAAAGCCAGGAGACACTAGTAAGTTAACAGTAAATACAACTTATTAAATCTGTTTCCTAGAACTGTTTTTACAGCAGGGGAAATAGCTAGGATCCTGATGACAGACATCAAAATTTATTAATCTCTTACTGGAACAAGTCCACAGAAATTAACTGATCTGAGGTATGTGAAATCAGAGCAAGCTCCCAGAGGTCACAAGGAATTGAGGAAGGACGGGAAACACCACCATTTTCAAGGGCTGTACCTAAAAGGCTTTTGGTGCATAAATAGAGAAGCAACACTGCCTATGGGCAATCAAAACGTTTGCTGTCCTGACCTCTGCAACTTTCCTTATGAGAGCATAAATTCTTACAAACAAAATTAATGGATTTTACAGATCTGCTCTACGGAAACTAAATAAATGGAATCGTAGAATCACCAAGGTTGGAAAAGACCTACAATATCATCCAGTTCAATTGTCCACCTATCACCAATATTTTCCACTAAACTATGTCCCTCAGTACAACATCTAAATGTTTCTTGAACACTTCCAGGGATGGTGACTCCACCACCTCCCTCAGCACCCCATTCCAGTTCCTGACCTCTCTCAGAGAAGAATTATTTCCTAACATCCCACCTGAATCTCCCCTCGTGCAACTTGAGGCCATTCTCTCCAGTTGATAGTCACATGTGAAAAGAGGCCAACTCCCACCCCACCACAACTACAGGAAGTTGTAGAGAGCAATAAGGTCTCCCCTGAGCCTCCTCTTCTCCAGACTGAACAACCCCAGCTCCCTCAGCCGCTCCTCGTAAGGCCTGTGCTCCAGATCCCTCACTAGCTTCACTGCCCTTCACTGGACACGCTCCAGGAACAACTTAGCAGAATCAGATGCAGGGCATAAAGAGCACTCAGAATGTGGTGAGCAGCATAAGCAGCTTTGCTTCTCACAAGGCTGCCAGGCAGATGCTGACAGTTGTGTAAGGGTAAGTAATGCTGCAACTTTTCAAAAATTCAAATTTGTTCCAGTATACATAGGGAAAGGCCTGACCACAGGTGATGCCTTCTTTTTACAGTCTCTTTCCACACAAGAAAATATCTGAAGTCCAACATAACTTCTTTTTATGCCACAACCCTAATTATTATGGAGCTCCTAAAACATCTGAGGAACGATCTCGAGTGTGCGACCTGTTGGGCAGGAGATTTTATTTGCTGCCTTTGTGGTCCTTCACAAAGTCCTTCAGACAGCTGATTCTGGTTCTGCAGGATGAGCATCAAACTGGTTGCAGTATTAAGAGCAGACACCTCAGCAGGAAAGGCTGGGGCTGCCCCAGAATAGTGGGAAAATTCTTATAAAATGGTAGAATAAGCTGGCAAGAGAAATTATATTAAATTTAAATTAAAACTAAAAAAAAAAAAAAGAGAGAGAGAATTTGTTAGATAATTCAGAAAACTGCATGTTAAAAATTCTAACCTTCAGCATTTTGCAGAAAAATATTTTGAACTGCTTAGTGACTAATGAAAAAAAAAGAGGTCAGAGAAATTATGCTTGTGTTACACGGAGAAAAAATAACCACTGGTGAAGCATTTATCTTTCTCATTTAACTGTGCCTTAATATTTCTAAAGCTTTACAGATTCACACCTATTGATTTTCTCTTATGATGTCTTTTTAGACGACGATTGGCTCTGTTGCCTAAACACTTTGGCAAACAGCCATTTCATGGTTTGACAGCTTGACTTTTAATTATATAATCTCTGACCTTACCTTATTCAGCCATTCTCTGTGTGTATTTATTAACCTCATTTTAATCTGCTGCAAATGTGCCAGCACAGCAAAATTTCTGGTTACAGCTCCTTATCTGTAAGCAGGACTTACACCTGAGTCCTCTTAATGTCATGGAGAAAATCTAGTGCACCTAACTCTGCAGCCCGAGTCCTCAAACTTCAGGATAACACAGCAACCTGTGAAGCTCAAACATTCCTACAGGCAGAACTAAAGAAAAATGTGATGTGTAATTAAGATTCATGATTTATTTGTCTGTTTATTCTAGATCCTACTTGCTTCAGAAGTACAAATGTTTGATTAATGTTGTCCTCCTTTTGATATCTCAGCTGAAAATGCAGTGTTCTGGGTGAATAGATGGTGAAATAAATTGAATGGCAAGAAGGAAGAAGTTAAAGCACTTTGAACACAAAACAGACAGGCACAGAATGGAAATCACATTTTCATTCCTTACTGAGGAAATTTACAATATAGCTTGCTGACCAAGGGAGGATCCTCTTGAATATTCCATTTCCTCCTCTGCAATTGTCTTTTTAATTTTTAACAGTTTAACACAGTGGGTAAATAACACTGAGTGCTCCAATTCTTTCTCAGAGAATCACCCTCACAGTAGTGCTAAAAAACAGCACACCTCTGTGGCCTGCTCAGCCTTGTGCTGCAGGATGTGTGCAGGGAGGTCATCTGCCTACATGGCAGCCCTGCAGCACACCTCGGCTACCTTGCCCATGGACTGCAGGTGGAAACCCCTAGGAAAGAAAGGGCAGGTGGAGAGGTGGAGGACAGGACACCTTTGTCCTCTGAGTAGAAGAGGTGACGCCTCTCTTCCGTGGTAGCCTAATACAGTTCCTCTAGAGCTGGTATGTCCAAGTCACAGGCTGCATGCACTCCAGCCCAGCTTTCAATCCAGCCACCCACTGCCCCGCACCATCGAGGCGGCTCTTCTGCCACCAAGTGGCCTGGCCAGCCCTGGGCATGCACTCACTGCACATAACAACCAAACCAAGGTGTGCAATTGCCACTGTCTGGGCTGGAACCGGGACACAGGGAACATGTTGGGCAGTGCCAACTCAGGTGATGGCAAATAGTTGTATGCATTGTAATGCATGGGCTAAATACTGTACTGTGAGCAGCAAAAAATACACAGCTATGCTTTCTGTTTTGGTAGAGAAATCTGAGAGCAGGTTTCAAGACTGCTGAAGAATCATGTTTGTTTTTTCTTTTCCATTTGCAGCTCCATTTTCAGTTGACATAAATAAAGTACCTGGGAATTTTCAAATTGAATGTATAGAGTTGCAGTCACATACTCAACTCAAAAGTCTGATGTCTCTCTACCAGACTTCTATATGAGAAAAAAATACCCCATTTCACCATCACACCTCATTCACGTCATTGATTTGGCAGTACACACGTTTGTGAGAAACTGTTTTCAAGGACGAAGCAGAGGAAGAGTAAAATTTCATCACAGATCTCTGACAAACACCCTGAAACCAGTACAAGAATACTGCTGAAAATACAAGGGAATTTTAAAAAATGTTCTGCTTTTTCTATCTTTCTGTTACTTGTGTCACTAAACTCTTTTTTTCTGAGCTGATTATTCGACTGCCCTATTTCTATTTCATGACATATTGTATCTATCATGCCACATGCTACATTTTACTGATGCATCAATAAGCCTAGCAGCGGATGTTTGTGTGCGTGTCATCTGTGCTATCACAGCCAGGCAGAACTGCATTTCAATGCACTGCATTTCCTACTGCCAGTCCATTTGAGCAGACTTTGTTGTTTCCTTCCTGCTGCTAACCTTGCTTACCCAACTCCCATTGCTTACAACAAAATCTTTCAAAGGGAAGCTTAGACAGTTTTACACACATAAAAAGCAAACAGATGTACAGAACATTTTGAAATTCCTCCCTGTATCTTTCTGGGTTAGTCCTAGAAGATTAAAGAGAACTGTTAAGCATATACAGATGTGTTCATTTCATGTTTGCACATCTGCTTTCTCGAAGTGGAACTTCTGTGGAGAAGCTGCCAATAATGCAGCTCACATCAAATAAAACAGAAGTACCACAACACAAGTGGATCTGTAAACAGCTACAGAGAGAACTGCTCAACTCCAGAGGTTACCCTGGAAAAAAAAATGGAAGGGTGGGGATAATTTAATATGGAAATTGATATACCTACAGTGAGTGCTTAAAAGATCTAGTTTGACCCAGATATCCACCTCCACTACACTTAAAGCAAGATATTATACAGCCGTGATCAAAAGATTACTGTCACCATGTTGTTACTATCACCATTCGTGGGTCAAAACACTGCTTAAAGTTCTCCACTTGTTGTTTCCCATTGGCACTTATTGACCAGCTTGCAAGGCAGCTGGCCACCAAGAAAGATCAAGTCCTGGCATATTGGTGGAATTGAGGCTGTCTGAATATAGTTCTCCTCACAAAACAAATGAGGCCTAGATCCTCATCAAACTTCCCTGCAGTTATGTGAGGCATCTGCGTGCCCCACCCTTGTTATGGCTCTACTCATAGCCTTAGGATAAACAGGTCAGGTAACATGATCTGGAGTGCCTGCAACAAAAGACATCAGCAGTCAGATACCTCAGAATGCACTGACTTTCAGTGTTTCTGAGCTTTAGAGCGAAAGCTGTTCAATATAACCGTTTTACCTCTTCCTGAGTTGTGTACTTTAATGCTCTTCCTTACAAAGAGCTAAAAATAACGTGTATTCTTTGATTTGCTGGAATGCCATGCTAGTCACAGAAGTGGAAATTCATTACTAATGCCAGCTAAAGCTAGATTTTGCTCTGGTTTATCTGTTTGTGACAAATAGAGGCTGCTTGTTCTGCAGATATATAAAATAACTGTGCCTCTCGAAAGCATGCTAAGCATGTGTGTGTGCTATAGTTGATCAGGCAGAGAGAAGTGAAAACAAGGTCACAAAACACATGGAGATTAAAGGGGAATAAAAATGCTGTTAAAAAGATGAGTGAGCCTTCTATAGCAGATGGAAAAGATGTGAAGAGAGGTAGGCAACTAAAGAAACCATTACAACTATTTACTGTTCAGTTCCACTGGTGTTAGCCTACGTCTACAATGCAAGCAATTAAGCAAGCAGCTGCTTAAGCTATTTTAAAATTGCTTCATACTTGTTGGAGATAAAGTTCCATATTTTAAGGTTATGTTACTGGCCATTCTGTAATGTTATCACTCTAAGTACAGACAATACCAGATACCAGGAAATTAAAGTTGTTAAGTATTGTCTAACTCTGCCTAAATCTAATTACTATCTTGGCATGTAGCAAGTATTTGTTTTACTGTTCTTTAACAACTGAATATAGAGCATAACACAGCAGTGTGTAAATATTGCAGTGCTCAGAAATGTCTATTTTTGACTGACGATAGGAACTACTGAGATGAGAAAGGAGCTGAGATGCATAATTTAGACTTCATAAATTATTTATGACTAAATAGTACTGCTTAATAATCTTGTTAACTGTGTAGTGATGCACTTGGAAAAAAAATGCATGATGTTCCTGCAGTCACAGAGAGATCATCCAGTCTATTCTATATGCTCCACATTTATTTTTCCACCAAGAAGTACCTGCATGCCTTTAGAATTCTCCTCATGCACAATTCTAAAGGTACACTGCCTCACCTAGTCATCTAGGCACTTCTGTTCCCTGACTGAGTCTGGGTCTCACCCCTAGGTAGGCATCACCACAGCCAGAACCCTCCAGAGCCCAAGCTGGTCATGTGCCCAGAACACAGCATCATCTGGTGTGGGTCAGAGAAGAGACAGAGGATGTAAACTTTTATACAATAGCCTAATTGTTAAAGCAGCTATCCAGAAAGCAGGAGGTTCGGCTACGTGGCCCTCCACATTGCAAAGGAAATCAAAACCATTCTCTCAATTTTTTGCCTGTGGTTTTGTAGAAGTTCTGATGCCACCTGCAGGTGAAATCTCCTCCAACACCCATCTCACTTGTTTTCCTGCCCCAATACATGGCCCGTTTTATTTGCCCTGGACTTGCCAGATCCCTCACAAGGATGAACGTTCTGAGTGACATAGTAACACCAACCATTTAAGCAAACAAAAACAAAAAAGTCCTTGCCTTTTTCTTTGGCAGTTTTTGCAGTATCAATCAGCACAGTCAGATCGTGGAAGTCCACTTCAGTGTCAAAGGCAGGTGTTACAAGCATAGAAGACAGGAGCGTGTTCTTTCTTTTAGTGTCAACAAGATATAAAATTAGTTACACCCATACATCATGCAGGTGTGTTTTACACTGGTTCTGTTCACCAGGCTAAAGGGAGGGTTGTATTGTGAAGGGACTTGAGAAAGTCACCTCCCAACTCTCCCTGCTGAAAGTGTTTCATTTCGTAGCCAGGAGTACAAGCCTGGGAGATCAGAATCCTGTGAATTCATGAGAGAGAGAATCAGCTTGCTGATTAAGGCTGTTCAGAGCAAGTCATTGCTGCTCGACATAGGTGAAAGGAGAACCTGAATTGTTCTTCCTTAGTAATCACAACATTCCATATTTTTTTCCTTTATGACAGGTTTAATATCCATTTCACTTCTTCACACCGGAACCTGAGCAGTAACAAAAGCACACAATACCCTCCTAATGAGAAAAGAAGGTTGTTTATGGCAATGCAGTAATATTCCTGACCTTCCACCCTGTTTTTACTTTCAAAGCAAAAATGTTAATATAAGTGAAAATCCATGTAACTAATCTCTTCTCAGGGGATTGCTTTTCCCATGTACTATACATTTAATCTGAATAATTTGTTAAACAATCCTTTTTTCTTAGCAGTCATCATCGGTTCTCACCTTCAAAACCAAAATCTGTGTGCAAAATAAATGGCTGTTTATAAAAATAGACAGCGCTACTTCAAATATGACCAATTTAATGTGTATTCTAACAAATGCTTCCTGTGCTTATTTCAGTTTTACAATTGAACTAAAGGAAAGCATCCATGTCATACTGATACTGAACAGATGACAGGACCATACCCACTATATACATGTTTAATTCATCCATTATTGCATTACTTAATTAGAAAAAAAGGAAATGAAGAAAAGTTTCTTTCTTCCTGGATGATCAATTAGACTTCCTTATTCTTTTCTCCCTCCACTCCTCACTGCTAAGATTAAAATGAAATTGCGTGGTTACTTCCTATTTCTCATCTGGAAGTAGGGAGTCTGTTACAACAAATTGTTGAGCTAAAGAAGCAAACCTAAGATTAAAAACTAAATCTACAGTGTAATAACTATCTGGTTTAAAAGGCACATTTTGAGAGAAGTACTTCTAGTTTTGTTTAAGTACTGATGTGCTGATAGTAAAACAGCAGGAGGACCACAGATCACAGTGAAAAGTCTGTTATGATTCCATTCTTCTTTTCTGATTATTCAACAGAATGGCTACCTGACCTCATATTAGTAGAAAGATTATTCTGTTTGTTATACTTCAAAATCAAATCTATGAAGATTAGTGAATGAAAAAGCTGATTGTAAAGAAAGTCAGTAATTTAAAAGCCTAGTTGTTATCTAGTGCTTATCTAATTGGGAAAGGTATAATTACTCTTTTTTAATAAACAGTTCGGGAAGAATTGTGTGTCTAAAGCACCCATCTGGACATCAGCAACTAGCATCCATAGGAAAAAGTGACTTGAAGATAATGGCAAGAAGTTGCCTGGCAACAGTTCTTTCCTTTTATTTTGAATGGCATTTTGGGGGCAAAGAACAAGGAAGAGAAGAGCTGTAAAGGAACGCTGACTTTAGGTCCCTGCTCTGATCTAGTTTCCCACATTGTGGTATGACTGTGATCCTGTTCAGTATGGACATTGCTCCTACATAGGAGCATGTCAGACTGCACATGACTACACTTTCTCTTTGCATCTAAATCAAGTTGTGTAGTTTACTTAATCATATAAGCCTTGTTAAGGTACACTAATAAAATTAATTTGATGAGAGAGAGCTGTCATGTTTGACTACAGAGAGAAGTGTTTTCTCTTTGGCATATATGCTTGCAGAGAGACAGTGAGAAAAAAGAAAAACTGGGATCACTGTCTAAGTTTGATTTCTGTAGGGGGTTCTCCTACTCAGCACTCCCCAAGACAGATGAAATTTTCAGCTCTGCTGGTTTGGATGGAGTGTTTGTTTCACTCTTCAGAGTAGCAAATACATGTCCAGATGTCCTTTGTAAGAACATTTGGAACCTGCATCCCCTAGCTTAGGGTGGATAGGATAGTTCAGTCACCTTTTTAGTCAGGAATGTTTTTTTTCCAACTCAGATATAAGGTACTTTATTAAAAAATAAAAATTTAAAGGTGAAATACAGAGAAGCCCAGAAAAACAAAAAACATAAACCAGTACACTAAGAAGGTAAGACGTAAGCTTTAAAGGATGTTAATATGTCACCACCATCACCAAGGAAGATAGGTGAAAAGGGAAAACTACCTATGAAATACAATAACTTTGTTATATGTTTAGACTGTCTACAACTCAAATGTGTTTCTCTACAAAATGAGCAGTAGCATAGAAACAGTTTTGTGACTGACTGTAGAACTTATGTTGGGAAAAGCAAACCAGTACTGCAGAACCCTTTAGTATTTTAACATCAGCAAATCAAGAAAATTGAGTACTGACTCTGTTGCTTATTATGCCATTTTGTGAGGATAATAATAATGCTCCTCCTTCCCAAGCTGCCACTGTCTTCCATTTACTTCCTCCAGGTAGAAACTGAAATCACTCATTAAAAAAGTGTTACTGGACAGAGTCCTCTACATTCCAGTAGAGTCTAATTGTAAAACAGAGACAATTAAAATGAGTATTGCTCAACTTTGAGTTTTTGACTCAGCTTGTCCAGAAAAATCATAATCTATCTTTCTACTTATGTTTTAGTTCAGTTTTGTGGGGTTTTTTTTTTTGTTGTTTAATTTAATATAACTCTTTAAGAAAAATTCATATTTTCATAAATATGAAAAGTTCTGAGAAGACAAGTCTGACTGGTTAGTTTCCATATTAAAATGGCTTGGGAAATTGCAATTGGGTGGGCTTTACGGTTCCTTCCAACACAAGCCAGTCTGCATTTCTACATCTCCCAGAATAAGAAAGAATTTTACAATCTGTACTTTTAAATAAAGAGTCGAGCAAGTAATAGTAGGTATTTATTTATTTAAACTTCATCCCTCTGAACAACAGCCCTACTTCTGTGAGAGAGGCCTAGTGTTTCCAACTTCATTTTTGAATTAAGAACTAACAGCATGAAAAACTTATGCAAAAGTATGTTTCAAGACTGAATTTTGATGCTGCCCCTTAGAGCCTTAGAGTGTCTACAATTCTTCTCATCACAGTGCTCACTGGAAATGGTATGACTATAGTGTGTATTTAACCAGAAATGGAAATAAGGTTTAGCGAAGGATTAGGAACAGTAACCTGTTGACCCAGCCTGAAATCTTCCCTCACCCTAACAGCAGCTCATTGATACTTGATTTCTGAGAGCAGCCTTTTAACCAGGCATATGCAAATGTACTAGTGTATGGCTAGTACACTTGGTACAAAAAGAAGGCGATGACAGTGCCTTCTAATGGGATACAAACACTACAGGACAATAACAGGTAACAAAGAAAAACTGCACCAGCTACCAGTGGGTTTACTGATCCTCCAACCTCTAGCAATCTCCCCCAAGGTACGAGTACATCACACTGTTACAGTCCTACTTGCACTTCCCAAGGCCATTTTACTTTGTGTTTTCTGGGGTCTAGGTACTCAGGGGCAGGGAGCAGAAGATTATTCATGGTGCCAATTTGCAGCTTGAGCAAGGTGTCCTTGCCTGTGTTTTGTATCCTAAGCAGGGAGGTCAAAGTTGTCTGCAATATTCTCAAAGCACTAGGTCTGCCATCTCTTGGTCTCACATTCAAGTCCTCCAGGGTTTCATAGAGTCTCTTGGTCCACCCCTGCAAGGGTTTTGTTCAGAGCAGCCTTCAGGATCCCATTGTATCTTTTTATTAGGCCTGTTCCCATTTGAATATGTGTCAGGTGAAATTGCCATTTAACGTTGTTGTCTTCGGCCCACTTCTGCACAGTTGCACCTGTGAAATGCGTACCTTGGTCATTCTCAGTGATCTGAGGAGTCCCAGAGATAATGCCATCAGCCTGGTTAGTGCTTTAATGGTATAGGCTTGCATCAGTCCACTCTCTGTATCGACAGATGTTAGAATGTAAGAAGCTGGAACAATTTTTGGCTCAAAGCTTGTTCAGTGGCACTCATCTGAGACATAACCTGCTCAACAAGCTTTGGGGTCAATGGTTACCATGACTACAGCAGTAAGAGAAACATACATGGCTGGGCAACCAGGAGAAACCCTTTTGGCTGTTGCTTCTTTCAGGCATTCAAGCTGACTTACAGGGGTTGTCTCAGAGGAGAGGACCACCATGCAGCCAGCATGCATACCTAGCAGCCCACCAGGTGACAATTGCATTATCAACTGCCATTTACCCAGCAGGAGGAGTATGTACTATGGACATGCTGTTGCAACTATTGACACCCCTGACATACGAAACAGAAGTGCCCAACAGCCAGCTGCTGCCCCTGGCAACCAGAAGAACACTATGGAGAGCATAAAAACCCAAAGGGTTCCAAGGAAGAACGGGTATCCCCTCTGCCAAACTGCAGCCATGCAGGTCAACAAGATGCTGCTGATCAACTTGCTTCCTCCCTATGGACCAATGAGAAGTTGCTGGATCCGTGGTGGCGACCACTCCTGCTTTGTAAACTGTTAGCTAGGACTTCTTTACTGTCACTAACTTCCCCGTCTTCTCCATGTTCCTTAGTTGCTTAGAATTTGTAATAAGTCAGCATGGATGGACACCATTTGCCCTTGTTTACTGCTATCATGGTTTTAATGCTTTTTTATTATCAGTATTCCACATCATAACATCATGTAGAGCGCTGAGAGTTAAAGAGTTAATGCTCCAGTTCCATGGATCATGATAGTTCTGGGTACATCTGTCTCAGAAGAGAAGGAGATCTACACATCCCAGGGGACTTTTCACTGTTCTGTTTCCATTTGCTGTTCAGAGGGAAAGATAAAACTGTTTGCAGGTCATGAGACACCCCTTTTTCCCTTTTTGCTGCTGTTTTGTTTTTAGGCCCATCACCCTGCCCTTTCCCGGGGCATGGGTCCATGGATTCCCCCACCCCATTAGGTCATGGAACCAGGCCAAACCAGTCCATAAGCCATCGACAGCTGCCTCCATATATAGAATGTGTGTGTGTGTGCCTCCTCCAATAACTGGATCTACACATAGGGCATATGTGGCTCTCTCAGATCAAGGAAGGGGATCTATATAATCAATCTGCCACCACTGTAAAGGGTTGTGTCCTCTAGCAAGATGCAATGTTATTTCCAGCAGAGGTCTTGATCCCATTCACATCCAAGTATCACATTCCTAACATGCTTTGACAATACCCAGTAACTGTATGGGCAGCCCTCATGCTTTCGCCTCTGCCTACATGATCTTCTGTCCTGCATGTTCTAGCTTCTGATGTAGCCAGTGAGTGAATGTCTTCTGCTGATGTATGTTTCAGCCATCTAACTTGAGCCAGTGTGTCAACTTTATCATTGCCTGGCAACTGCAAGGGTTGATGTCTGGAGATGTGATATGCTCATACAGACCTGTGTGTATGTTCCATATATCAACCCACATAATTTTGCCCCAGATAGGTTGGGGACAGATTGTCCAATCCTGAGTGGCCCACTGTACTATCCAGAGGGTGAGCACTCAGTAGAACACCCAGCTATCTGTGTAGATGTTCAGTGCACCTTTGCCCAACTTTTGAGTTATCACCATCCACATGGCTCATAGCTCAGCCCACTGGCTACTTCATCCACCCCCCCTTTTCATACCATATTGTTTCAGACAAGGCATGGTATGTGACTGCTCACCACCTACATGGGTTCCCTCTACTGGATCTAACTGTGTACCAGACATCTTCGGGAATAGGATATTGCCCCTCCTGTACAGGACTTTTCTCCAGGAGAATGACCATCATTTCCTCACGTGTCTCACTGTGATACGTTACTGGGCTGAGTATCTTCTGCAATTCTTCCTTTAATGGAAATAATGACAGGTGGCTTCTCTGTTTAAGATAGGTGACCCAGCACAACACTGTGCAATTAAGTCACCTCTGTCTTAGAAATGTGGGTTAGAGGCTTTACCCACCCCAGACTGGACAAGATGTATTAAGAATAACCTCTGCAGTCTGAGTTATTGGTTCTACCACCTGCAGTGCAGAGTAAGTAGCCAATAACTGCATTTCAACCTGTGTTCAATACTGTTTCTTCTGCTTCATGCCAAACCTGTGACCAGAGGCCTACTGGGGTTCCAACAGCACTCTGATGCTATCACAATCCCTAGCTGAATCCTTCTTGAGTTCATGCACATCTAATTCAGTTGGAAGTGTTGGATTGAATAAACCCAGTGTCTGGGCCTGTTTAATGGGTATTTTTGCCTGTTAGAAGGCCTCTTATTCTATTCTACTCCAATCCCATATCTGGGCTTTTTTTTTTTTTTTAAACTGCGTTAGCACTAAGTGGGTATAAAGGATCACCAATTTCCTAATATACCCCAAAACTCCTGCAACTGCTTCAGTGTCATGGGAGCTGGGAACACTTGGACCTTATCTGTTGATGTAGAGGTACATCTTGATGGTAGACAGTTTGTTCCAATTTGCCAAGTCACGCACCACCAGACTGTGACAAAAGATAGGTGAATGCACCAACCCCTCCGGCAGGACTTGAGAAGTCCTCTGCCTGCCCTCCTATGTGAATGCAAACTGGTCTTGGGATTCCTTAGCAATTGGAATGCTGAAAAATGCTTAGAAATGGTCACAAGCAATTTATTCCCATATCTTCCCAAGAATCAGTATCAAGTGAAACTGCTCTGTAATTCTTCATTTTGTCCCTTTCCTTTGTCTTTTCTAAAGATAACTGTTATAGTTGCCTTTCCTGTACCTTTCCTTTTCCTTTGAAAGTGTCTTGAAAATAATTGCTGAGGTTACAGGGTGCAGATTGGAATGCATGTAACTTACGCCTGTATTCATTCGAGATTCTTTCTTCCATTCTCACAGCTGCTCTTTTAATCCCCAGTTAAAATTCTGTTTTGTTCAAGCAGGGATGATAAATAAGCTGCAATTGCCTATCTGTGGAGAGAGAAGAAAAAGAGAAAGCTGAACACTTCAGTAGTCTTTGCTTCCTCCATTGTTTCCTTTCCTCTTTGTTGCATAGATGATATTTCCTTTTGTCATCCATTCATATGAGTTTACATAACTTTTCATCACAAACTAAAACATAGTTTTTGCCTTAGTCTTAATTTACTGTTACACACTCATGTTATTCCTTCATGTGCCAGTTTGTTTTTACCATTCTTGGTAAAAATGCATACTCTAATACATTCTTACTCCATAATTCAAGCACATCGTCTTTTAAGAAAGTCTATGCCGCTTCCATCTTGAAATACAAGCTTGACAGTAGAAGATTATGCATGTTGTCATAACAGTGTTCCTATATGGACCTGTGCAATTGGACTGGCTTTTTTTTGTTTCAGAGCTCACGTACTGTCTTGCCCGCAGCAATGTGTCACTTCTGTGTCTCAGCTCTACTTGTGGGCTTGCTCAAGTGATCTTTACCAGCCTAGTAACTGAGCCTCTATGCCTCAGTCAGCTTAGGAAGCACACAAGAAGCTCACCTAGCAATTCTGACTGATGGAAATAGTAGACTGGGAGAAGCTGATAGGCAGTGGTCTTCTTTACCAATGCAACACTTGGCAGACAATCCAGGTGATTCCTGGAGCCTGCTAAGGATAAATTCGTGGCCCAGGTATTAGATAGGCCAACCCAAGGTGAAGCCTTACTGGATCTGGTGCTCACTAATGAAGAGGAGAGCATTAGAGAGGTTAAGATTGGAGGCAGCCTGGGCTGTAGTGATCATGCCCTGGTGGAGTTTGTAATCTTGAGGAACACAGGCCTGGCAAAAGGCGGTCAGGACCCTGAATTTAAGTAGTGCACACTTCCAGCTGTTCAAGGAACTGCTGAATGGGATCTCCTGGGAAACTGTCCTTAAAGGCATAGGAACAGAACAGAGCTGGCAGCTCTTTAAGGACACCCATCTGAGAGCACAAGATGCTGATGTGGTTGCCAAGCCACTCTCTATCATGTTTGAAAAATCATGGCTGTTGGGTGAAATCCCTGGAGACTGGAAAAGGGAAACATTACTTACACTTTTAAGAAAGGGAGAAAAGATGACCTAGGAAACTACAGGTCAGTGAGCCTCACCTCTGTGCCTGGGGAAGATCAAGGAGCAGATCCTCCCAGTTACCATGTAAGGGCATGTATAAGATGAACAGGTGATCCAAGACAGCCAGCATGGCTTCACCAAGGGCAGATCTTGCCTTTTCAATCTGGTGGCCTTCTAGAATGGAGTGATGGCATCGATGGACAGGAGAAGGGAGATGGATGTCATCTACCTGGACTTCTGCAAGGCCTTTGACAGGGTCCCTCACCATATCCTTCTCTCTAAATTGGCAAGGTGTGGATTTGAAGGATGGACTGTTTGATGCATTAAGAACTGGTTGGCTGGTCACACCCAAAGGGTTGTGATTAATGGTTCTATGTCTGAGTGGAGGCTGGCCACAAGTGATGTCCCCCAAGGGTCAGTTTTGGGACCGATGCTCTTCAACATCTTCATCAACATAGACGATAGCATTGAGTGCACCCTCAGCACATTTGCAGACAACACCAAGCTGAGCGGTGCAGTCAATACACCGGAGGGACCTGGACAGGTTGGAGAAGTGGGTCAGTGTGAGGGCCTAATGAGGATCCACAAGGCCAACTGCAAGGTGTTACACTTGCACAGGGGCAATCTCAGGTGTTCATACAGATTAGAGGAAGAACTCCTTGAGAGCAGCTCTGCAGAGAAGGACTTGGAGGTCCTGGTAGACAAGAAGCTGGACGTGAGCCAGCAGTGTGTGCTTGCAGCCTGGGAGGCCAATTGTGTTCTGGACTGTGTTAAAAGAGGAGTGGCCAGCAGGGAGAAAGAGGTGATTGTCCCCCTCTACTCAACTATTGTGAGGGCCCATCTGGAGTACTGTGTCCAGACCTGGGGCCCCCAGCACAAGAAGGACACAGAGCTCTTGGGGCAGGTCCAGAGGAGGGCCACTAAGATGATCAGAGGGCTGAAGCACCTCTCCTATGAAGTAAGGTTGAGGGAACTGGGCTTGTTTAGCTTGGGGAAGGGAAGGCTCTGGGGAGACCTCATTATGGCCTTGCAGTACTTGAAGGGAACACAGAAACAGGAGGCAGAACGACTATTCATGTGGGTTGATAGTGAAAGGACAAGGGGGAATGGTTTTAAACTAAGACAGGAGAGCTGTAGGTTAGATATTAGGAGGAATTTTTTCACTCAGAGGGTGATGACGTACTGCAACATGTTGTCCATAGGAGTTGTGGATGCCCCATCCTTAGAAGCATTCAAGGCAAGGCTGGATGTGGCTCTGGGGGGTTGAAACTAGATTGATTATCTTTGAGGTTCTTTTCAACCCAGGCCATTCTATTGTTCTATGATATGATCCTATGAATTTAGAACTCTAGTCTTTACTCCATTGTATGGCAAACAGGTATTCAACCAGATAGATTATCCCGTTACAAAGCAGAAATGAAATAAAGCTCTTACCCATGTCCTGGGCTCACAGAAGGGCTCCAAGAGGGATGATCTCCAGATATCTCCTTGGGAGTCAGCCCTTAAATGGGGTCTCT
>PPHD01004995.1:1070-25546 GCA_002909625.1 Bambusicola thoracicus | reverse complement strand
AAAAAAAAAAAAAAAAAAAAAAAAAAAGCTTCAACAAAAATACGTTCCTATATATAGACCAGGTGTATAGTCTGTTTTGAGTCTACTTGATCTGTAATTGTGACAACTGCTTACAATTTGCTTTATTTCTGTCTTACAAGCATAGCTAAGGTGTTCTCTCCTACCCCAAACACAGACAGCTGTACCATGACCCCCTAGGCCAACAGGACAGCAATTTCAGGGGGACAAAGGATGATTAGGACACGGTCCGGTGATAGAAGCCACATCATGAAGTAACACTCTTTCCTTTGCTGTGTAACTGTGCTCAGAAATTGTCTTTACCATGGGCTGGTGCACTTCACGCAAGCCTTCTGTTTTTAGGCTGCTTTCCCTTATTTGTCCAGACGTTTTTTTTTTTGTTTTTTTTTTAATCCCCTTGTATTGGCCTCCAGAACCTGTTTGGAGCAATATTGTGAAGCAAATGACCAGATATAATGACTTTCCAAGGTCCTTGTGATTCCTTATTAATATTCAGTTAGCATAAGTCCTGACTTTATTATTGACTACATTGAATACACAATACACTGACCTCTGCCATCTGCAACTAAATCTCTTCCTGCAGATCTATCACAGTGATTTCATACGCAGAGGAAGTGGAAGAAAACAAAGCAGTAGCTTTAGTTTCAGTCTTGAGAAACTTTAACAGTGTAGAAAAGGCTGCTCATGGTGTTTCACCACCACTGGTATTGCAGCTTTTTTTGCTGTTGTTGCTCAGTGTTGGAGCATAATGTCAAAATCTAGGGCAGAGAGGGAGGGAAGTACCATACCAAGCCATCGTTTTGAATTAAGAAATCTTTCTGGAAGCTAAGTACTGACTGAGAACCCCAGTGAGAATTCTTTTAAAATGCATGTTACACTCCAAATTGCTGAAGGATTACGTTGCTGGTGTGCATCTCCAAGTACTAAGGAAGATGGTATGTCAGCCACAGGAAAGTACAGGAAAATGAGTAACATTTATTTCACAAACATACAAGAAAATTGTTTTCCACTTTTTATGTTCTTGAAGTCAGGTACAGTGGATATCCAGCTCTTGCCACTATTATCGCAGGTGGACTCTTCAAAGAGCTCATAGTCAAGTAAAGCCACATCTTGCCTCCATCCTATTTCTGCCTTGCTACACACTTCTTGTGTTTCTATCACACAGACACATTATCGTGCCAGAAAACACAGCAGCAGGAATGGTTTTTCACACAGACCCATGGTAGGACAACCACCAGTAGCTCTTTTGAAACTATCAAAGTCTGCAGGCTTGAATCCATGCCTGTGTTTGGTTGCCTTGGCACACAACAGCTGTTGTTGCATCTGTTATCTATCCAACCTCAACTTCTGCTTAGCACCACAGCTATTTTGCTCTAAGCCAGTGACTATGAACCTGAAGGATAAGGAGTCTGACAAACCAGTATTGTGGTCTAGGGCAACAAACAAACCATTAGCCTAAGTGTTTGGGAAAGATATTGCATGGTTTTGGACTCCCTAGGACAACAGAGAGCAGAGGAAGGAGGTGACTGAGGCTAGGGCTGAGCCATCAGCATACCTTTGGGCTCAGATACAGACAGTCACAAGGCTGCAGAAGGCACCCCAAAGCTCACACAGATGTTGGCCTGGACCTCTGCCTCTCGCCAGGCTAGCTCTGGCACTCCTCACGGCTCCAAGATTCCCTGTGTTCATACTTGGGTGACAGCTCACATGCCCAGTCAGAGTCATAGAGCAAAAACACGGTCATCTCTGCACAAGCCTCAGGCTCACTCATGGCA
Source organism: Bambusicola thoracicus (assembly GCA_002909625.1). Lineage (NCBI taxonomy): Eukaryota > Metazoa > Chordata > Aves > Galliformes > Phasianidae > Bambusicola > Bambusicola thoracicus. The sequence continues at coordinate 23,753 of PPHD01004995.1, read as the reverse complement.
CATTACAAGTGTACAGATAAAACCACCCATTCAGATTCCAAATCCAACACTAGGAAACCTCCCTTTCTGTGAAGTTCTAAGAAATACTGTTGGTTTTTGTCTTTCTTATCCGTCCCACATCACCATCCTGATCTTCCTTATGAGGAAACGAGTGTGTGAAGTTACACACGGAGCTCTGGAATTAGTCTCCATTCTCCTCTGTCCTCTTGGAAACTTAAAAAAAAATAAAAAACAAAAAATCCTTTGCAAATCTCCATTAACTATCCTGGAGAGGGAACTTGTATTTCATTGACTGTAGTTTATGCAAATAGGATCAGAGGAATTAACATATTGGAAGGAGCTGACATTTGTCCTGATATATTGAATCGTTAGCATGACAGAATCACTTAAGCTGGATCCACTAACATCAGGTTTCCTCTCATTATTGACCCCTGCAGAGTAGGCCTGACAAGTGGAACTGCTGCAAAGTTCATTAATAATGTGAAATAAATCAATTGTTCGGGAAATACTGAAAACGGATGACACTGAACTCAGGCTTTCTGCAAATTCAGCACATATCAGTTTCCATCAAGGACACCAGTTATAAAAATGTCCTTTTCTGACCTATATTCAGGAACTACAATTCACTCCTAGGCACACTCACAAGGATACCGGGAATGCTGCCATCAATGGAATAATACACTTCTCTGCAAAACAAAAAGCAGTGTTATCTTATACACACTAAGATATATACCTTAGACATTTTAGCCTAGTGATTGACACGCTTGGTGTGAATCAAGGGCAGGACACAGGCTGTAGCCAGGCTTTGTTTTCATCTCAGTAGAGCAGGGAGATGACCACTCGTGGACCAGCCAGGCTGCCCTTCCTAGCACACACACTTCCAAAGGCAACAAAGACACCTTTTACCTTATAACTTACAGGAGGCAGAAAAATCCATGTTGAAATAAAGCTCAGAAGAAATACGCGCATTGAAGACAACAACACTGAAAATAAGATCCTCTTTCTTGTGTGAATATCAAAGTTTAGAGGGCCAAGCTCTGTAACATCCTACATTGGTGAGTGAAAAATGCAAAGCAAGTAATTCACATAATTCATGTTCCTTTTTGCTGCTCGCAAAATGCCCATGAACAGATTGAGATTTTCTCTAATATATTCATGGTTCAAGTTTACTCCAGTTTTGGACAATTTTTATCATCTGTTTTATGGAGCTGAATAATTTCTTCTGCAGACCACAAGCTGGTTGTAAATATTTGACACATGCTAATTGAAGCAGAATGCATCTCAAAGAGCCATTGGTGCATGTCGCACAACTTTGAGCCTTGGATTACATGAAAGCCAGGAGAGAACAAAAAGAAGCTAAGTTTCTAAAACCCCTGAGACAGAAAATAGAACAAAATAAACTAAGAAGAACAAGAAAAAATTAAAGTTAATTTGTTCCTTTCTGGCACATATGGTCCTGGCTCAAAAATCTCATCCATAGAAAAAAATTCATGAATTCGTGGCTAATTGTAATGAATACAGATTCTCAAAGCACAAAGTTATACATCATCCATCTACTTTTCTTTGCTTTTTGCTTATCTTATCTTGCACCACTACTGTTTTCTCCTTCATTCCATTCCAGTTAATTTCTTAAATCTTTCCATTTCTCACACCTGGAAGCAAATCTCACAAACCATGCAACTTTTCACATCTTGCAAAGCATCAGTTATGCTCTTGCTCTAAACTACAAGCATAGAAAATGTTAACATTAATAGTATTTGGAAACGAAGGTCTGAAGGCAGAGCTTCACTACAGGTAAATATACCCCACACCATTTTGATATGATCCAGAAAGTTCTGTATGGGCACCTATAGTTTACCCCGTGCGGGTATATCAAAGTACCAGCTGAAATAGCATCTAAAAGGCACAACCCTTTTTTAGTTGAAAAACAAGTCATTCAGCAGCAAACTGCCCTGCTCAAGGTCACACAAGCAGCTGACAGCAGCACAAGTCAGGGTAAACCCAAAGTCTGTAATTTCTATAATAAAAGCCTTCTCCACCGAACATGCCCTATGGTTCTTCAGCATATCATCAGCACTTGAAGGAGCCTAAGATGTCATCATAACTGATGATTATAATGGGAAACAAAACAGTAGACAGAGAATTTTGTGAGGAACACCTGCAGCTCTCTGCCTATTCTTTTATAACCTTACACTTTCCAAGGTTTAAATTATTGATCCTGTTATTCCTGTGCTAGTGCTTTAATTTACCATCTCCAAAAATGATAATTATGATACTGTCATGACTGTTGTCTCTGTGGTGGCCTTTCAGTCGCATCCCTTCCATTGGTTCATCATTCTTTACTCTATTGATTGCTTTTGTCAACACCCTTCTCCCAGCTCAAGCAGTCCTGATGAGGACAGGTGGAGCAAACACTGTGGTGCTGAGTCAGCGCTTTGCTGGCCGATTTGAAAGGCAAAGAGTTCCAGGAAAGTGCAGCGAGTGCTTGGCCTGGCGCAGTGCTCTGTCAGGGTGTGATATACAGAGCACTGAACTCTCCTACATCCTTTGTGATGAGCAAGGCAGGAAGGGGCAGCTAAAACTCATCATTGATTGCCCTCCTGGCATTTTGATATTAAACGCTCCATAGAACAAGGTTTGTCTGCCTGCTTGGCACACAATTACTGAACCTGGTTAGCTTTAGGAAAGCTTAGATGCTCACTCGTTGTTCCTGTGGCACTGGGACCTCATTTAGATTGGAAGGTAACACACATAGGAAGGCTGAACTGGTCTCTTTGCACCTCTGTCCTCTGCCATGCTGTCCTGGATAAGTAGGATAAAGGTCAGTCTAGCATTTCTTATACATTTAGCCACTATAGAGTTGTAGGGTCCATTAACTCATAAACTTGTCCTACAAACCTCACAGTTGCATTATGTTTATATGGTCATGCTGCTGACCTATCACCAAATTATTCTCTTAGTTCCAGCTAAGTTGTCCACTCGCCATACCATGGCACAGAATATAAATATATAAATATTTATATAACATGGGAATACAGGTACAGAGTTGAGATTTGGAAAGTTTTCAGAGCCCTCAGCTATGCAGTACATATCAGTGCAACATCAAGATGTAGGTTGCACATTAGGAAACATTACTTCTCAGAAAGAGTGGTGTGTCATTTGGTGTAGGTTGTCCAGGGAGAAGTACAGTCACTGTCCTGAAAGCGTTCAGCAACAATGGAAATATGGCACTGAAGGACGTGGTTAGTGGGATTGGGTTGGTGGTTTAAATTGGTGATCTTAGTGGTCTTTTCCAACCTTAATGACTCCACAATTCTATGATCAAGGCACACTGCACTGCTGATAGCACCTATTTGTTGAGATGTAGAAGGAAATATTAAGTTTACTTTACCAGAAAGCAGTGCAGCCATTTCACAGCAGTATATTATTTTGTCCAAAGCCAAAGCTGACCCTCAGTCAGGACAGCTTGGCTCCTCACTCAGAAGAGGAGAGAATCCCTTTCCAATACTTGCACATCAGCATCAGATGACGAGAGAACACGAGAACACTCAAACTTTAAATCTGAAGCTGCTCCTTAACTGAGTAGATCATTTTGGCTTCCTCATCACATCCGCATATTTCACGGGCATGCAATTAAAAGAGGGTAACACTGAACCAAAACTAGGTCAGCCAAGAGAGAAGAGATGCAAGGCATCCAGGCTGAGCTCCTGGGGGCTTCCAGGAATCCAGGCTGAATGCGTTCCTGCACTCTACTGCCTCATTGCAGATAGGGGCACTCTAATGCCTCATTGTAGCTAAGGGTCCAGCCTCCCACTTCACCAACCCCCACCCTCTGCCTTTATGGCACCTTCACACTTCTGTTTATGGCAGCATCTCTTTTAACCTTCCTCGAGACAAGTTTGCTGTTCACACACAGGTGGCTCTCTGCCTATCTTTCTGCAACAGACTTTATTATCAGCAAAACTCAAAAAGACGAATTTATCCTTTGTGCTGATGCAATTGACTTGTCACCTACTTTTACAGCTAATTAGCTCTTTAGTAGATTATGCCGGATGTCAGAGGTCATCTGATAGCTGATCCTGCTAAACTGACTGTAAATATTTCTTTCCAATTGCATGCAACTGCCTCTTCCTGCTACAGCCCCTCTGAAATTAACATCGCACGTTTAACCAATTTATTCAGAAGGCAAAGTATTAAGTCTGGGTTTAAAAAAAAAAAACGACACTTTCATATAGTACAGGCACTCAGAAAGAAATCTTTCACTGAAGCCCTAACCTAGTAGGTGAAGACGTCAGAGATCTCTAATTAGAGCCTGACAACAGAGCTTTTGGTCCACATTTTCTACTAACATGTTCACTGCTTTCAACATCAATACCTATGGAACATGTATTATGTGTTATAGATGTATACTTGGTTGATTAAGTGAAAGTGCCTAGGAACTACTTAGAAGAATAATCTTGTTACACAGAATATTCTTTCAATGAGATACAAATTCCATAGAAAAACTCAATTAAAACCAGCATTTATCAAATAAAATTGGGGTTAGGAATAAGAGAATAATGTCGGCAAGGGAGTCAGATAAAACTGATTGACAAGGAAGAATGAGAGAGAACAGAAATGTTGAATGACACAGCTTCTCGTTACGTAACCTGGCTGTTTGTCTCTCTAAACCTGAAAAGTGGTTCATTTTTAAAGTCCAAATGTCCAGTTTTTAGAACTTCATTGCTCAAAGGCACTAATGAAAACTGATAAATATCTTCATAATGCAAGACAGCATTTCAAAGAAATCTCCAAATGGATTTTTCTTTCTTTCAGAAACGATGCTTTCCTTAATGTGGTGGGGGTGAATATTCTTTTTCTTTCCAGGAAGCCTGACATATTCATTTGAAAAGAAATTCTGCTCCCCAGTTGTCTTCTGCACAGATACGTCTCTGTAATCTGACAGACATCAGTAGTGCTGTGCAGTCATCCGAGGCAACTGAAGACAAAATATCTCAGGTGTCAGAAGTTGTACTGCTTACCCTACTTGATGTGCCACCCAGACTCTTCCAGATAGTTTTTTAAGATATATTTGCTTTCACAGGTTTGTTCAGCCTGATGACTTCCAAAGCATTTAGGACAAGCAAACAATTCAAAAAGATACTTTAGATCTGTAAAACTAAAGTGAATCATTGTTGTAGAAGTCTTAGCCCTGGAGGCGTTCAAGGTCAGGTTGAATAGGGCCCTGGACAAACAGACCCAATGCCTGATTTAGTGGTTGACAGCAGCAGGGGGGTTGGAACTCAATGATCTCTGAGGTTCCTTCCAACCCAAGCTATTCTATGATTCTATGCACTAACACCTGACTATCCAGTCCTGGATCAGTCCTCTAAAGACTCACTTGTCAGAGAAATCACCAGACAAGAGTGCTCTCACAAATGGGCTTCAAGTGGCAAGGTTTGTCTTTGGATGTATTTTTTATGGCAAACAATGTTTGAAATCCTAACAGACAATGGAAATTAACTCCTTCTAGGAACATTTCTACTGCAGTCAGAAAACATCTTGAGACCTACAGTTATCAAGGGCAAGCCCAGCCTTGACCAGAGCCAGAGAACTATCTTTGGATGTAGCTTGACGCTGCAGTCAAACAAATAGTTAGGAAAAATGCTCAGTAATTACTGATCGTTTTTCCCTTAATTTCACGGCCCAGCTGTGAGGGAACACACAGATGTGACCAGGAAAAGGTTGACTAATTTCTCAAGAACATTTTGTAAACACACCTAGGAAATCATAGTAGCAATGTGCTGCTGGTTCACAGATCACAGAGTAAGAAAACTGCTTGGTGATTATGGAACTGACTGGTGATTATGGAAGAAAAACTGCCAACTGGCATTTAAGAATAGAAGCAGTACTTCTCTCAGTTTCTAGAATGAACTTGAGCAAAAGCTACCTTCACCTTCAAACATCATGCAGACAGAATACCCAGGGTTTTAGAGAAGCACCTCTTCAATATTCAAAATTTCTGGCATTCACAGCTGTCTTCGGCAGTGATTGCTTGAAATTCATTTTGCTATTCTTTCTGTGTTAAGAAATCAATGCCCCTTTTTTATCATTTATCTATCCAAAGCTCCTCCTAATTTATTATCAGTTCATTAATGTACTGCCTACTACCTTTCAAGATCATTAAAGAAGTTAAATAATATCTTAAACCTTCTTCCTCAGCATTTTGTCCCTTACAGCTGTGTTCTATATACGTGATTAAATTCGCCTTACAGTTTCAAGTCTGATCACCCCTCACCTCTCCTCTACTTATTTTTTTTTTTTTAAAGGGGACGTCATTTCAGTTTCCAACCTCATAATTTTAAGGTGTAAAATATCATTTCCAGGGGTAACACATCCACTATGTTTCAGGCCCTGCGCCTTTTCTTCCTTTCAAGTAACAAGAGGCTGAGAGCGCTGAGGTGTTCATAAGGCTCCAGCAGGACACCAGAGCCCCTCCAACCCAATTCTCCCCACAGTTTCTTCTGGGTTCTGCTTCAGAAGCCATCTAGGTGAACCAAAACAGGGCGCATTATAGGTCCATCTCTCCATCGAGTGGGCCTGTCTCTTCTCTCATCACCACCTGATCCTACATAGCTCCATGTTTTATCTGTTCTCCTGTCCTTGGCTAGATGCACTGTCTCAGAGCAGTGCACTGGTTGCTCTGCCAGCTGAGCAAGGGCATTTATTTTTTCATCTGAGCAGTTCAGCATGGTGATTTGCACACGATGGACTAGCCTCTCCCTGCACATCGTAATGCTGGTACTGTATTATTATTGCCTCTACTGTTAAGGGATTTTTATTTTATTCTTTTAATATTAATCTCCAGCCACATGGATGCGCAAGTTATTTCTGCTTATTTTGCATTGGCAATGCTGTGTTTTGAAGCTGAGCCTGTTATCTACAACCAGGCCTACTTCCATATGCAATCCTACATCCAGACAGCATCTCACTTCACATCAGTGAGAGTTCTATTTGGTTACAGAATAGAGAACTTTGCCCTAGATTAGTGATGACCTTAACAAGGAGTGATATGCTCATTCAGTCAGCAATAGATAGCCCACGTTAATTTAACACTAACAAACTCCAGCAGCATGATAACTGTCACATTTTATTAAGAGGTTTCATCTGAGTTTTACACACAGTGCCTACCTGTCTTGTTCTTCCTACATCTTCCTCTCTATTGTTCAACCCAACTCACCGGGAGAGTCCATTAAAACATAGCAGACTACTCTTTGATGCTTCTCAGATTAAAGTTACAGCTTAATGCCAAACACAAGATTAAATGCTGAGCTCTAAGAATCAGTTTTGGTCAGTGTTCAAATGAGAGTGCTTTAGTGAATGAGACAGAAGGAAGCCAAAGAGTACCTTCCAAAGAGCTGGCTGCTGCCAGGATGGCGTGCCAGCTTACTGAACAATACAGATGCCCTGTTCCCTTTCCCATCCTACAGTACAGTCTGTCTCTACTACTTCCCCCTACCTGGCAGGCCAGACAGAAGGAAAAAAAAAACAAAAAACGAGGTTATGTTCTGCCAACCACCCTTCATCCTACCCTGCAGGTGTCCCAGATGAGCTGGTCGGGCTGAAGGCTAAGAGAAACCTCACTCTAAGCTGGAAGGGACTTTATTTCAGGTAGGTGAAAGATCTATCATCGTAACAAACAGCTGGAGAACTTTGCAGCCACTGTGGCAATATCAGTCCCATCTCTGGGGTGATAACCTATACTCATCCTCATTTGGTACCAGCAGGGCAGAGCAACCTTCAGAGAGGCCACATCCTAGGCTGAGGAGAATTCTGCACTTGCTGACGTAGGTGCCGGGGCACCAAGCTCAATAGCAGACCATGGGGCAGAGGCAGCAGGGCACACAGGATCCAACCTGTGGGGAGCTCTTCTGAGACTCACCTCAAGGCCTTGTCTTCCAACCCCAGTGCTTCATTCCCATGAATGGCACATTAGACCAGACTCACCCTTCTGCTAATTCTCTTATCTCTAGACCATCCTTCCATCTGAGCAACGCACACCTCATACTGTGACTTTATAATTTCTAGCACTAAGTGCCTCAGTTTCCCTGAATCTGCCTGTATCCATCATCTCCTCTTTGTATGGAGTATAATTCCACAAGCTGCAAGAAACCTGAATGTATCTGCTGTTTACTAGAGTCAGTTCTTAAAGTGCTGGCGTCTCACTTCGGCCTTAATAAACCAAGTATTAAAATATAATGAGAACTTCAAAGTAAGCCAAGAAGAGCGGTGGCAAAGACACTCTGCCTCTTCAAGAAGATATTACAAAACTCATTTAGGAGCTAAGAGAAATAGAGTATTTAAGACTAGTTACTACTGCAATTAAATGAGGCCAAGGATCAGGCATTATCAGTCAAGATCCCAAACTATGTCACTTCCTATAGTGCTCTCCAACACTGAGATATATATACATGCACACTTGGCTAGACAAGACTATATCATTAACAAATGGATAGAAATTTCTGTCCTTGACAGAATATTCATATTAAAACACTGTTGTAATGTGAATAACTTTGATCTAAATATAATTTAGAGGTCTGCAACTGAATCAGAGCAATATCAGCACTGTGAATTCAAAGGTAGGCAAAGCTTTATTATCATGTTTCTGTTGCATTCATCATCCACGCAAGCCAACCTCAACCTCTACCCCCCCTGAACTGTTCAACAACTGGCCATCAAGGTAGGCACCACTACTCTGCTCCATGTGCAGCAGGTTTGCATCAGAAAGGACGGAAAAATCTGCCACCGTGGGCAGCTTTACCATCAGCTGCAGAAGCACTCAGCTCACAAACTCTGGCCTGCTAACCCCACATCTGCTGTGCATCTATTTGGAAAGCAGGGATGGCACAGGCAAGATCAACAGCAGTTGTAATGGCAGAGAGCAGCTATGAGCAATAGATTTTTTTTTTTTTACTACTGCGTGTCCAAATACATAGGAACTAACTCAGCATGATTTCACTGAAATTCTGGAACATCAATTTATAGAAATAGTGGGCAGGACAGTTCGCTGTTTTTAATGTTTCCAGACAGCAATGGGTGTAATAAAAACTTACAGCAAACAGTTTGCTTGGTACTAATTTAGCTTCTCCAAAGTTTCTGAATAGGACTTTTCTTGCCAGTAATGGGCCGGCACAATAGAAGCCTCTGGTTTGGAACTATAGTGCTGCCTAGGTGTTGCTGGTAAGCCTCATTTATTTATTTTGGTTTTTGCTGTTTTTCTAAGCAGTATAGTAGAACGAGTTATGCTTTCTTCATGTCACAGGCCTCCTGGGCTGATTCTGTACACACAGAAAAAGAAGCTTCTGGCATTTTTCACATTTCAACCAGCAGTGGCTTGGCTGCATTATCAAAGCTGGCCTGGCAGATACACAGAGCAGAGCATCCAAGACCCACCGCAGACGCTGCCTGCACAAATGAACTAATCGCACAGATACTGCTGGGCCACAGCAAGGAGGCCAGGGGAAAAATAAAAGCCCGTGGAGACGGGACTAGGCCATGGCTATAAAGAATCTGCTTTCCTTAGCAGGTGCTTCAAGTTCCAACATCTGCTGGCCATATAAATCAAAGGCGCTTCTACAAGCGTTTACGCAAATGAATGACGTGAACGTGTAAATACACTATAAGGCTTCTTCCCTGTTACTATTCTTGGCACTGAACCCATAGAGAAGGTTCAGCAGTTTTCTTGCTTATGAAAAAGGTAGGCTTATGGGAATAGAAATTTCTAAGAAACTGGTGCTGTGCATTGGAGTTTTAAAGATACCTTTTAGAATAGGAAATCTTCCTACTTTTAGCTGTACCATATATTCAGCTCCCACAACTGAGTCCTGATTTCAAGAAGTCAAAAGGAATATCACAAACTCGATCAAAAAGGGTATTTCCCTTCTATTGATCACATGACTCCTGTGAAAGCAAGCAAAGCTGTGGAAACTCTCAGGAGCCCCCAACTAAACATCAGTGGCTATCAGGTGTGCTATTGTTTGCCACCTAATTATGTGATGAAATGTCAGAACAGAAGTTTATTTTGAGATGGTGTTAGTAATGTGGCTGGTGCACGCCACACAGCCTCCATGCTGATATGGCTTGAGACAAAGCACTTTTCAGGCACCATTGGCATAACATGCTGGTTAGGCTGCCTCATCCCTGGCACTGAATGTGTCTTCCCCCATCTGATGTTCACAGAGCCACAGAATGATCTGTCTTTTTTCGTTGGGCTTCTTTCCCTGAGGCAGTAGGCTCTGTAGACATTATGCCTCAACCCAAAGCTGCAGTGAGCTATTTGCTCAAGCTTCACACTCAGTCCAACAAGCTCCTCCAAGGTCGTGGTGATGCCTCCTGGTTACTGTTCTTTCCATGGCAGATAGAATCATACAACCATTAAGGTTGGAAAAGACCTCTAAGATCATCTAGTCCAACCACTAACCCATCTCCCACCATGCCCTCTCACCATGTCCCTCAGTGCCATATCTACATGGTTCTTGAACACCCCCAAGGACGGTGACCACACCACTTCCCTGGGCAGCTTGTGCCAATGCCTCACCACTCTTTCTGAGAAGAAAGTTTTCCTAATATCCAACCTGAGTAGTCCAAGAAATCCCAAATCTGTCACTCTAGCCTTGGAGACTATTCAGCAGACAAGCTGCCTCAGTTGGGTCCCAGTGACTCTATCATGCCTACAATTTCATCAGCTTCACAGCTTAATCTTAACTTCGGTAATTTTTCAAGCACATCCACAGTCTCAAATATATAGAAGTCAGGCATCTGGAAAGGCTGAGTGTTTCCATGCTGTATCCCATCACTGAAAAGGTCTTGCTTGTGTGGCCATTTGGACTAGTAGAGAAACCTCTGCCAAAAATGCATTCAGATATGTTATGAAGAACAGGCACCGGACACTTTTAACATAAAGATTTATGACTTTCAAACATTCTCAACTAGCATCTCCATTTCTCTGGCCCTCCAAAATAGCCGTCACCTTGGAACATCTCAGTAAGTCTAGAATGTACCCTCGTGATTCGTTTGAGTAAAAAGTAGAATTAGCAGAAAGGAGAAAAATCGGACCACCTAAGAGCAGTTAGGACATGACATGGAAAATACACCGTAACAGAAAAATGTAATCAGGCTTGATTTGCTTTCCCACCTTGGAGCACTCCTGCACAGCTTATTTTCCATCCTGCTCTATTTACTCATTCCGATACCGCAAGTGGTCTGAAAAATCGATGGGAACATTCAAAGAATAAAGTAAATAAGAAAAAAAAATAATGACAGTCCATCCCTAAAAGATGAATCCTTATGTCAGACGGCACCAAATATCACCGCACAAAAAGATCGAAGAAAAAAAAATTATAATAATGATTGATACTGAATCATTATTGCCCTGGATTTAACATAGACTATTTTGCAATATATCAGAGGAAAAAGTACTGTAAAAAGACTGCAGAACAGCGGTAAGTATTTAAATGGTACGTGATAGCTTTATAAAACAAGTGATGGGTCTGGGAAAAAAAAAGTAAATCCTCACAGAAACTAATAAGCTTCTGTCTGCACAGCGGAGTTCACAAAATGGCAATACTGTGTCATTAGGCTGGCACGACAGCTGAATAGCTAATACACCATCGGCAAAGCATGCGCAGAATGAAATCTGTGAAGTCCTGATGCACGCCTAGTCGCAGTCCTGGTACAAAGGGTCTGAGTGCCTGCTCTGGCTGCTCCTCCGCCTTCAGCGCATAGCAACATTTACCCCAGATGCTACATGTTTTTCCAGACTCACCTGTGCCCTGCTGAGCCCCATGAGCTCCACTAGCCGAGATAACTGTTCCAACACAATGCATGGTTCTCACACAGGATCTAGCACCGTAGCCAAAGCAACAGTAAGACTATGGCTGTGTACTACCTAGGCTGCTGTCCAGGAGTAATATGCTGCGAGTCTTTGTCTGATGTAATACAAACCCAAATATTACCAAAACAAATACTTAACGCAAGCAAAGTGCCTGTATTATCAGAGTACTGAACAAACAACGGCTAATAAAAACACTTCCTCCAAATCAAACAAGGTCAGATTAAATACTGAAAAGGTACAACACAGCGATTTTGAGGGTGAAGCAGTTAGAAATACCAACATCTAGTACCACCTTTGGTGTGAAGGAGGAACTTCCTTGCAAACAAAACAAGTCCAACCCACAAGTCTAAAGAGAAAGCTATCCAGAGTATTTATTACAAAAATAATTAGAGAAGGAAATACACATGCCAGGCAACATTCTCCTAGTATAAAGGAGCAGAAGACGACTAAAATTAGTACACATTTGCCTAGCTGAAATTGAGTTATACTTTCCCTCCCAACACAGCCTAGTTGGCATGGCCAGCTACGATGTCATTCCTGGCTACTGAAAGCCTGCAGCAGATCAGAAAACTGGGACCTCTTCCCAGCAGTTCAGCTTCAGATATAAAATATATACTCATCTCCATCCTGGAAAAGCTGATAAAAATTTTGACAAGGATCTAGAGGCAGATGTAACCTCTACAGACACCTAAACAAAGGTAACTTAAACCCTTTTTCTTATTACCATGGTTAATGCATAACTAGTTGGCACACTTAACATCCATTCTGAAACAGCCATTTGAAACATTACAGTTAGTCTGCTCAAAGAAAAAGTAGAGTCCCTCATCTACTGGACTAGAAGTGCTCAAGATTATGTGCCAGTTTCTGTAAATCATCTGCTTACATTTTCAAATTCCATTTAATTATATTTATAAAGACAAAGAAAAAAGGCTTCCTCTGTGAAAGCCAAGACAAGAGATGTTTTCAAACAGGTTAGGCAATGCATTGCCTACCATGTATAGATTTCTCATCCATGCACACGTTAATGGTGTGGAGGTTGGAAGAGTTTCTATGAAAACCAAGGGACACTGCTAAGGTTCTCCAAGACCAAAGCACACTCAGTGAGAGTGATTTCCAAAGTCAGAGCATAAAGCACAGTCCCAGTGCTTTCCTTTAGAGCACAAACACAACACAGGTGCCGTCAGCCCACTGATGAGAAAGGTGACCGCTTCCAAGGAGTGGGTAGCAGTACATGTTAAAGTATTCTGCTCACCTCAGAGCACAGAGAAGACAAACTCAGAAAGCCAGTTCTGGTTGGAATCCAAGTAATAAAGTAGTTTTGCCAATGTCTTGCCATATGGATAAACAAGCAATTTCTCTTACCTCATAACATTTAATATACATGTTCACACAAACTGTATTTCCAGGGAGAAAGGCTAGGGGATAAAATACATTCCAAAAGGACAGAAATAACATCAAAACAAGCTGCCTAAGCAGAGCTCATTTAGTTAAAAGCCACCCAAGTCCCTGTTATTTAGCCATAGCTCTCTACAACAGCATGAAATTAGGTTGTCTCACCATCACTTTCCAGTTCTTGCAACTTTTTCCTTCTATGACCTTGGTAAGTCACTTAACACCAGCTTTACATCTTTAAATTGAAAATATCACCCTTCTCTCATGTCCAGCTGACTTACCAGCTAGGTAAGCCAACTAGGCAGTCTTTTTAGAGAGGGACCTCTGAAAAGCCTTCCAAGGAGTTCTACGTTTGGTCAGTTTTTCTCATCTTTTAGGTAACTTAATACTGCATCAGCAAGAACTAAGGTAGGTCTCTTCCCCACTTAACTCCCACTAAAGGAGCTCTAACTCAGCATAATTGAATTCCAGAATTGAAACAGGAATTACTAAGTTTACATTTTGCTTTGAAAGACCAAGCGTAAGTAGGAGTTTTGGGTGGATTAAAAAAGAATTCCAAAATCTGGAAGTATACATATAATAATAATAATAAAAATAATTAAGATAAACATTTCAATTTTCTGAGAAAAAGAAATCTGTGTAGGGGAAAAGTGAACGCACTTGTTTCTCAGTTTTTTGCTGGATTGAAGAGGCACACAATGCAGTGAAGGGAGAAGATTGGTCTGGCTGCTGCAAGTATTATCTTCGCAGTCCTCACAGTGTGCACATCTCAGAAAGACTCCACCACATTTACAAAGACCTGGGGTGCCTACTTGACTGTTAGTGCCCTTGGAAAAATCCTACCCATTTCCCAACTTTGAACCCATCTCTCACTCTCCCCATTCTGGGGCCTGTGAGGGAGAACGTCTGGTACTTCACAGCTACAGTCCTTTGATGTACCATTGATATTCAAACCTTGTGGAGCCTTCTGAATCATAATGGCACCCTCAAACGCGACTCAGGCCACACTACAAATAAACTTGCTCCAGTGAACCTGCTCGCTGCTTCAGTGTGCTAACGTCAGACTACCTCTGAGAAAAGGGCTCCGCAGCATAAGCATTGCAAAGGAAAATAAAATCCTCAGCATGGAGCCCTGGAGAAGAAAAACAGTGAGATATTTAAACCTAACCATTTCTTTTTAAATACTTGGGTGTTCTTTATAGAGGGAATTTCCCCCTCCTCTGTTCTCCACCAGAAGAGTCCAAAGCGTTACTCACTTTATTTACAGAGCTTTGATGTGAGCCTCCCAATTTTCAGTTCTGTTTTCAGGAATGCAAAGGTCAACTGATTCTCTCTTTCTGAGGAAATTAGGCTAAATTTTGTTCTGCCATTTATTCCAAACATGGAAATGCGTGGAGGAATCCTACCTTAATTCACAACAGTCAGAAGTTAAAACCTCCACTGTCAGAAAGTTTAGTTAGCCTGCACCAAAAACACATGCAATTTTAGAGACAGAGGGTGTTTAGCCACTGCAAATTAGCAGCATTGCAAGAACCGCTTGGTCTTAACAAACAAAAATGAAGTGACATGCCTTATGTCTGAAAGTTGGAATCATCATATTGAGTGCTGGTTTGTAACAGTAATCTGAGTCTAATTAATACATGCAACAGCCACATCATCCAGAAAGCTCACAGCTCCCTGGAAGGGAATAGGAACTGATGGACCTCATGCCCTTGGAGCCTGATGTCTTACCTGAAGCACTTCCATCTCATGGGGCATCTGTATTTCTCTAACACACCACAGGCATACACATATATGCAGCAACCCTATAAACTGTAAATGTATTTATAGTGCATCTATCTACACAACCAAATACTCCTGAGCTCAAAAGAGGAAAGAAAAAACAACTTTCTCTTTTGAGTTCTGAAACAAACATTGTCTTTAAGATGAGGTGGTTAGGGTGTTATCAGCCACGTAACCACTCATGCAGAGAGTTCACCTTCCTTCCAATTCTCAGCACTGAAAAGAGAATCAGATTAATTCCTGCCAGGTGCTTGGAATGGGACACACACTGAGCAGGTCATTAAGAGAGAGACTATAACTAACAGTCCCTTGTGTCTTACAAGCAGCTTACTGCACTAAGCTAACCTCACCTTTGATATTTAGGTTTCTTTTGCATAACAAAGGAGCAATCAGGTACATCAAAGGCTATGCAGAGGCCAAGCAATTCTTGTTCGTAGTATCCAAGTATTTTCCTACTTAACTTACTTGACAGAAAAACAAAATCCATTTAAAGCTGTGAAAGAGACATCAAGCTGGTCCCTGCCCCAGCAAACATGTGCCCTAACAGCATTAAAATAATTAAATAATGCAGTTCTAATTGTTACTTGGTTTCAGTGCATTTGGTATCCCACCGGTTAAGACTGAAGCTGTAACAACATTTTCAGATGTTCTCATCTATACTTAAGAAAAGTATGCAAGTGAGCTCACACACAAAGGGCCCGAGGCTCAAGATACGTAACAAAATGCGTTTGGATGACTGGATTAAAGACAGCAGCCTGGAGTCACATCTCTGCATTTCTTATTCTTACTTGGCAAGGAGAGGATAGAATTCCTCAAACTTAATTAACTTCCTGGTTTTCAAAGTCCAACTGTGAGACGTATATCAAATGCAATATTCTGCATTTGATACATTTTGTTAAGTATGTAGTTAGTAAAACACATACATTCTACCTTTGAAACTCCTCTGCATCAAACCACTGTGAAGCAGCGATACCTATGTTAAACGAAGCCTCCTGAATACATTGCTTGCACATTTATACAGAAGGTATAAGCGAGCAACATAAAAATTCAGTTGAGCACTCTAAACCACTCTATTCAGTTTGGATGTGGTTATATATATAAAGTATGTACGTTCATACACACTTGGCAACTCACATTTCTAGCAATGTCAACAGTTACCTCTCTCCTCCCAGATCCTTGAGAAAGTATTTCCAGCCATAAAACCTACAAAACCTTTAGCGTATGCTTGGCAAGTCACCGAATGGTGACTGGATCCCTGGAGGCATTCAAGGCCAGGCTGGATGTGGCTCTGGGCAGCCTGGTCTGGTGGTTGGCGACCCTGCACATAGCAGGGGGGTTGAAACTGTATGATCATTGTGGTCCTTTTCAACCCAGGCCATCCTATGATTGCATGATACATTCAATAAGGGGCTTTCCTGTGAAGGCATGTAAAGAGTTATCAACTGTCCTTTACTATGGATTGGAACATCTTGAAATACAACATTTATATAAGAAGCAAAGAGCTTGCATGCTTTGATGCCTATCTGTATTTCATCTGCTTATGCCTAATAAGAAGTATTACTTCCTGTAACAAACCATGTCAATTCCAGTGACAGCACATCAGTTGATACACTAAAATCTCAGTGATCCTTTGGTCTTGGATGGCATTAGAACACAAGCCTTCAATTGAAGGAGATCCCTACCTCACAACACAATCATTTCAGACTTTCTGAAAAAGTCAAATACCTTGCCTTCCCATGCTTAGGTATGCTTTGCTATGCTCTCAACTTCAACATTTGATTTGGTTCAAAAACTCAAACAGCCTATTCAAGCTCTAGAAATCTATTTCATCAGCTCCTTTGCGGCGCGCCAATGCCTATGTTTCTGAAGAAGTTAAACAACAAGCAACAGTTGCCATCAGCTTTTGAAGAGAAATTTATACTAACCAAAAAAGGTTCAAGTGCACACTCACTCATATACAAGCGAGTGTGTCCTCAAGGAATGGCATGAACAACTCTAGTTACAGACAGACACATATAAAGTTCCATGCACCTACATATTTTCTCCAGGTGCTCCTCAGGACACGCTAGTAAGCTTCTCAGTAATAAGATATCACACTGATGTTATCTACTGTTTATTTTCATCTTTGAATTGCCATTAATGCAGGAAAGGCATTCAAAGCCCTCATCTGGCACAGATTTAAGCACGGGCTTAAGTTTAAGCACTTGAACATTCTCACTGACTTCTGGTGAATTATGTTCAGTGACGTAAGCATGTTAGTTCACTATTTCACACGAAATCAATAGAGATAAACTCATTGCTATTTGTCTATATCAGTGATGGTTGCCACAGAGAACAGCACCAGGAAATTATTAAATGCATATTCATTGCAGGGCTTACATGACCCCTGGCACTGAGCCATCATCGCAGGAAGAAATATCGAGGAGCTGTTTCACACTTTGTGCATGGCTCATGCTGGGAAGTGAAGCCACTAGTGTTTGGACAAAGCAAGCGTGCTTTTATGTCACTGAAGTCCATAATAAAACTTGCATGAGCACATACAACAAGCATGTGACTCTGAAGGACGCGTTACTGTAAATGTGTTTTTTTGCAAATTCTGAGAGCTTGACTCTGAACCTAACAATATTGCTGTGATTAAGAAGATTTGGGGTTTGATTGTTTTCCCCTCCTCCACTTCCTAATAGGTTATTCATTTACCACTGTAAAGCTAGTGTATTTGCAATAAACCATCTGCGGTTACCAAAGTTTTCAACCTTGCTTCTGCATTAAATCAACTACAAAAGCAATTTTTTGCTTCATATATTTCAACACCATGAACAATATCCATTAAATCTCCATCTCATGGAGTGACCACACAGCTTTATGCTTGGATTGCTGTCCCACATTACAGTGTCACTGAAACAGTGGATTACTCTCTACCTTGCCACATGAGCTGCATTACAGTATCTTGATGCACCTAGATTCGTAAGAGGTGCTGTGTATTTCCTCCACCTGGGGAAAAGGTGGCCCTTGTTTAAGTATGCTTCCCTCATGAAGTGTAAATGCTCAGTCCAAATCAGCATCTGTCCTGGGAAAAGAGGAGCTGCTGAAATCCCCCTTCAAGAACCACAAGGTAACAGCCATTGAAACGGCAGCAACACCTCACTGCTAAATCCTGTACGAAACATGAATTGAAAGTCTCATAAATGTACCACATAAAATCAATTACAACATCATGAGCATTTAGCTTGTTTTTTTCCCTGAGCTTGTACATCTTGTTGAAATAAGAGCCTTTCAGTCACTTTTAGCCAAATTTGAGTCTAATGGATATTGCTTTTTAAGACACTAAAATCACTTTTATTTCTTCCTTAGATGGTGTAGAGCAGGCTCTCATTAATGTACTGTGATTATTTCTTAGACTTTCTTCCTCCACAGTCATTGGAAACACCAATTCAGCAATTCCAGTTCTTGGTGCCTACATCTCAGAAAGGATTTATAATAAGGAATGACTATTAAATGTTCAGTGAGATAATTTTTGGCCAGTGCCTAGAAAGAAAAAAAAAAAAAATGTTAAGCAATCTACTACCAGTGGTTTAAAAAGGCTAGTGCAACTAGGTTCTATTTCTGCAGTACTTCCAAGAGATTTACTGCACCTTTTTACGTATGAGTCCAGCACTTGTATGCAGACAGGCCAAAGGAACTATAGTAAAAAGGCTACCATGCAACAGGTATCACAAAAACTTCATAGGCAAATACAGAAAGCCAAGTGTCAGCATGTCCCAGCAACCCAAAAGGAGGAGATCAATCTCAGCACAGGTGACTACCACATTGGGCACTTCAGGCAGCTTTTTCAACCTTGGAGGTTTGGGCAACCTGCCAGTAATGAAGATGTATTAATGCTTAATGCAGCTTAATGTAATAGGTGTCACGTTCATAATTTACCGAAGCTCTTTCTAAAGCATTAAATTCATTTATACTCCTTAAAAGCTACTCAATCCTCAGGGCTAAGTTAGTTTGGTTGGTGAGAGGGGGTTCTTTTTAGGATCAAATGATATATAAATTGTTAACATATCCAAACTCATCCATTAGTGCGTGTGAAAGCAATAAATGTGCCAAAGTAGCAATAACATGATCGAGGAAAGTCATTGTGGTCATTAGGGCTGAAAGGGTTTCATTTATGGCCCCAAAGAGGACGAAGGCTATAAAATAAACCTTAGTAGCCCTGATGACCAGAGGGTTTGCCATACAATGTTAAAATAAAAAATAAAACACATTTTTCATTTCATAAATGGTCACATTTTGCTTCATCCATTTCAGTGCCCCTTCTGTCACTGTACCCAATTCTGGGATGCTGTGCTGGATGCAAGAAGGAATATAGAGTGCAGTACAGGAGATTTGTGCGTGCCGAGGCAACGCTCATCACCTGCATCTTCCCACCACAAATCACAGACACTCTGCAGAGCTGGGAATCGCCCCTAAGGGCCACAGAAGACCAACAGTTTGAGGCCTCGTAAGTCCTGTGTTTCTTGGCAGCGGAAGACATGTTGCTGGAAGAAAAGGTCTGTGCTGCTGCCAGACTCAGTGCATTTCTGTCCCAGATCCTTCTTCATGATACTTTATACCTCGGAGTCTGCTTTCCTCCAAGGCGCACAACTGTAGCTGCAATTGAGCACGTAGCATCCAACAGCATGGAGGAGAAAGTTGACTTTATTTTCTTTGACATGTCAGGAACACAAGGCTGACCCTGGTGGTGGAGATATCTGTGTGCTGCTAATAATGGTGTAGGCTCGACGGTTACCATAAGCCAAATTCCTCAAACCATCACTCAGTCAATCTTTCCTTCATCACAGCTGCAAGTTTGTCCAATTATGAACCAGTGGCAAAATCTCTGAGAACCCAGGATTTGGCATTTCATGTCATAAAAGAGCTGTCAGATCTATACTTGCACAACAGTATCTACAGTCCCCATATTGTTAGAAATGTCAAAGACTTCTCTTGTCCTGAATTGCAGCACTATCTTTACCCTGACGCAATGGTAGATCATTTGAGAACTATGGAGCTTAGTTAATAATGTAAATTAAAAGCTTATTTTAGCCTTTTGCTATTTTGTTTTCAAAGTGTTCTCAGAAACAAAGTACCTAACTCTGGTCCTGGCTGTTCAGAGATGTCTGGTTGGCATCAGTCAAGACAACCTGCAGCACTGCTGAGAGCAGAGCTTGATCTGAGGTGTAAACAAGCTGAGAGAATGACTCGCTTGAAGATTCTGCTACCCGTTCTTTGCCCACTGTGTCCCCTAAGACAGATGAGCACTAGGCAACCAGCAATGCAGTGATCCCACCATTGAGGTTCCAGAGCCCTAGCCTCCCTCTTTTGTTGCTGCCTTGTTTCAGAACCATAGAATCATAAGGCTGGAAAAGAACTCTAAGATCATCAGGTCCAACCACCAAGCCAACAACCACCATGTCCCTCAGTGCCACATCTGCCCTTTCCTTGAGAACCCCCAAGGGATGGTGTAACCACCACCTCCATGGATTCTTCATCAGTTTTTGATCAGTGTTCCCCACCACAAGAGACCTGCCTGCAGCTGTCAGGGATCCACAGACACCCCGAGCCATGCCGAACCTGCCAGCGAGCAAGAGCTGATGCTGTGCCTCTGCACGCACCGCTGTGGGATCAGGGAGTAAGTGTGTCTAACAACCTGTAATTAAGTCATGTCATGTAGCCAGATTCGACTTGGAGAAAAATGCCTACAGTAATTGCATTTAGTTCATCTTGTAGCATGGTCCCAATCATAACTGTTAATTCAATTGTACGTTCATTCTGCCAGCTCATTGCCATTAAGCACACATTTAATTACTTCAATAAAGGATTAATATGCAGCACACAAAAGAAAGGACATCACGCCGTGCCAAAGCACACAGCTGCCCCGCCATTTAGCGAGGAGATAAAGAAAGCATATCATTGGACAGTATAATCCTGTTACAAATACATCATTATTAGATGAACATTCGGGACTTTTATTTTCATGCTTGTTATTCACCACTCAGCACACATACATTTCCTTGGCACCAGAAAGAGTTATAATGTGCGAGTGACAGCTCTGCCATTGTTGTCCCATCGATGGCACTGCTGGCCCCCCCTCTTTGCTCTCCCCAAGCTTGTAAGGTTGCTCTTATCTCGTCTCCAGGCGAGGGCTTACAGCAGCTACATTACAACATCCTGAGATAAGGGGCCCCATTTGACATTATTCCTGTCTGTGCTGCAAACAACTGACAAGCATGGCAAGTATAAAAAAAAAGAGTGAGAACAACAAAGGCTGCTGCCCCCCCCAGCTCCCCCGCCACCCTCAGAAGACAGCTCATCAATTCTCCAGGATGTACACAATCATTATTGTAGGGGAAACAAAGACCAGTGTCAATTGTGCAGTGTTATAAAGCAGTCCCTCAAATTAAAACCATGTACCTAACTGCATCTGATGGCAGAAGCTATTTAGCAGTGATATTTTACGGAAAGGCAATGAAAAGCAATAACTGCTTTATTTAATGTATCTGTTCAATCCAGCTGCCTTGGATGGGCCTTAATAGAAGCTGTCGATCAATGTCACAGCCTTTGAAATAACTGCAGCAGACTGCAATAAACACGAAGGGAAGATAACTAAAGCAACTGATCAGCCTCTTGTTACCTTCCTGCACCCAGAAATTTGTCATTTGTTTGTACTGCTTATAATAGCCTGGGTTGATGATTATCATGCGGGAGGAGCAAAGCCAGCTGGGGAGAGGCATGGATGAAATAAAGTTCATCTGGGACACCAGGAATTTGGGGCTGAGCATCTGGAATACAGCTCGGCTCTTCAGATGCTTCAGTTCAGGAAAGCTTCTTCCTCACTGTTCTCTGGCCCATAGAGGAATTAATACCCACATTTGGGGCAAGCTGCCTTGCTCACCCTGGCTACTTTTCCTTAGCAGCAGCACAGCTCTTCCACACAGAGGATCCCTTACCATAACAAACAGAAAACTCAATTACTCATTCAAACAGATGCTGAGGACGGTGATGTAGAAGCAGGTGGTGCACAAGCAGCTGCCTTTATAGAATAAACGTATCCCAGTCAAATCAAACAGTTGCCTGTGAGAGAAGCAGCAATGCCTGCTCGTCGGACTCAGGAAAGTAATTCCTAACATGCCTCTCTGCCATGCCAAGCATCTCATCCTGGGCCTTGCATGGCAGCTACCTCCGCAAGAAGATGGGAAAGTGTGAAGTCCACAGCTGTTTCCACAAAGCAGCTTTTGGTGGCAGCAGCAGGGAGCTGCACAGATCCCACAGCTCCAGACACAGCAAAGGCTCACACAACTGGCTCACAAACATGAGGCACAGCTTAGGCAAGGGATGCAGAACCAAAACATATGGCAGTAGAGGGAGATACTGACTTGGAGCTGATCTGGTCAACCCATTAACCATGGGTCCAAATGAGTCTTTAAAGCAAGTTTAGATTATCCAGTTTGCTAGGCACTATTTTAAAGCTTCGTGTCGGCAGCTTTCACAGCAGTAAAACTTGTGTGTAAATTAAGCTATTAAGTTACAATAGGTTGATCCTTATTTGCTTTGCTTCAAGTAGACTGGAGAAAAGTCAACAGCAAAAAAAAAAAAAAAAAAAAAAAAAA
>PPHD01004994.1:0-27297 GCA_002909625.1 Bambusicola thoracicus | reverse complement strand
GCTTCTATGGATGAGGTCTGCAGGAAAGCAAATGCTGTGCTGGTTAGCTAACAAACTTTTATCCTGGCAATTCCTTCACTCCTATTTTTATTCCATCATTTTGTTGTTGGCTTGATCTTTTTAGTTTGACATGCAAAAGTCTGTTAGATTATCCTGCTTGAACAACTTACCAGTCGCTGGGGATGGTGATAACCTAACAGCTCTGCAGGTGCAGCTCTTATGAGCACGAGTTCCCACATGTCTACTGATCAATCTACTTCATGTCTTGACTACAAATCATAGAATCCTTAGAGTCGGAAGGGACCTCTGAGGACCATCCAGTCCAACTCCCCTCCAACATACAGGGACACCACAGTTAGATCAGGTTGCCCAGGGACTTACTGATTTCCACCTAGGGTAGAGATTTTCAGCTGCACCTATCTGCATCAGAGTAAAAGCTAAAAAAGAAAGGAAAAACAGTGAAATAAATCTACCATAAGAGTAGACAGAGCATTTCAGTTAGGATGTAACTTTTAAGCAAACTGCGGTAATTAAATACACAGTGCATAAAGACACAATAAAAGTAGAGCTTAAAAACAATTAGCTATTATTTGTTTTCTGCAAAAGAAGGTTAATATTCTAATCTCATTTGAAGTAGTTATGAATATTCTGATTTCACTCCTTACTGACCTCTCTTCCTACTTCTCCTTTTTGAAATATGTTAGAGGATTGATGTGATTTCCAGGGGCAAGTGTAAAATAATTAGGTTTGCTTTCTGTTTAGTAGTTTTGTTATCAGTACATTTTATAAATGAATAAATGCATTTACTTGCAGTTAGCTGGTGAAACCAAGCTTAAATTATCTCCCAGTTCTTGTCTAAGATGAACAAAAATTAATAGCCCTGTTCTTTTAGCTCAAACATGCACTGTTTATACTAAGGATAAATTCTGTTGACTAGAATGGACTTAAATGTACCATGTATGGAAAGTGTGTTTTCTGTGTTCACAGGTCATGGGCATCCCTAAAGCTACAAACTAGGGGAGTGTAGAGTTAGATTAGATGTAAGGAAGAAATTCTTTACTCAGAAGGTGGTGAGCTCCTTATTTCACTCTTGTTTTTTTTTTCTTTGTCAACAATTAGGTCTATTTAGGTGAGAAAAACAAGTTATTACTTCAGAAAATGCTTTTCAAAAGTGTAGTGGTTGGAGGTGAGCTCCTCTGTTATTTTTTTCTATTTATCACATAGTTTTCATCTCTGTTCTGAATTTCATAGTCTTTCCAGATATCTGAAAGACAAAAACAAAAATTTAGAACTCAAACCACCCTAGGAGCCATAGCAGTAGTAGAGGTAACATTATGAGAATCAGCTAAATACTGAGGCCAGGACTTTGAGTATTAAAAAATAGGATATAACTATACAGATAGATAAATGCCATGAGTTCCAATTCCTTGCTTAAGCCACCAGTGTGTCTTAAGGTGAGCAACCTTCCAGCGAGCAGTGTCCTGTAAGGCATGTCAAATTTTGCATTCAAACTCTTGAAGTGACAAGAATACTCAAATATTTCTAAGTTTTGCTACTTGAGGTACAGTAGTAATATTAACTCGTTCCAACAGCACTAGATCTGCCCTCTTTAGACAAGCAAATGGAAGCTACAGCAGACACAGGGACACGATTGCATTGGGGTTTTGAAAAACTTTTGTTAGTCTGAAATCTCATTCACTGTCCCTTTTCCATAAGTACTTTAAAGCTTTTTAGGTAACAAACTGGGAGAAAAATAGCAGAATTTTTGTGATCTCGTGTGAACAGCTGGTTTCACTGGCAAATGCCAGAAAATTGGTTTAAGAATTGTTAAGGAATTGCTCTCAAATAACTCAACTATTTTCATATGATGGAGATTGTAAGAACTAATAAGGAAGATAACTGCTATTCTAGCATTTGTATTCATTCTGCTGTAATCAAACTCATTCATGTAGAAAGAAAAAAACCTGAATTACTATTATTGTAGGAACTGCCGCTGTCACTGTCTTTAATTTAATAAATACTGTTGAGAATAAACTTACACCCTTAGGGTGAACCTGCAGGATGGAGGAAAGCTAGAAGATATAACATAAAGAATTATGAATGTTGAGACTGTACACAAGTTCGTATTAACGCCCGTCCAAGCCAGAGTGAGCCCAGTTCTCACTAGAAAACACCTGTTTCAGGATGGAAAATGCAGTATCTGCTGGAGAGATTTGAACTGAATTACCAATCAGAATTAACAAGTTCTGAATTTCCCATAGGAGAGGAAATCTATTGCCAGGATGTCTAAAATGAGAAACTGAAATACATCCTCACTGTGAGTACCAGGAGAACTGTGTGAGTGCCCATAAAACTGTTCTGTTGCAGTGCATCCCACCACTGTTTTTTATCCCAGGGTGGTCCCTGCTACTGTATTAACATCTGGACAAAGAAGGAGGATATGTGGAAAACACTGGATACAGCTGAGACCTGGTCTCAAATAGAGCAGAGTTAAACTAATTTACTTGGCATATTTATAACTGGCACTGAATTGATTATAGAGACAAATGAAGACGTACATTCAAATGATTCTTCCTAGGGCTGACTTGACAAAAGAATTCAGCAGCTAGGCTTATAGGAGAAAAGTAATGCTTAATTAATTATAGTTGAATATTCTGTATTAAAATGTTTTCCATGGTAATTTGTTCTTTGTAGACAAGAAGGTATAGACCACCCCCAGGGACATCTTGTCATTTCCTTCAATATACTCAGAATAATTTCCTATAATTTTGAAGCAGAGATGACTTGGTCATCAGTGGTGTGTGTGCTTCTGCATAACCAAGTGTACATTGTAACAGAGGCACCCCAAAGATTACATTTTTTTTCTTGATGTTTCCACTGAGTTTAATTGATCAACTTCAGGGATTTTTTTTTTCCACTGTAGGAGATAAAGAAACTACATACGAGTAGCAGGTTTTTTGATGAGTACAATATTTCTCAGGTTTGTACTCTAAGATTCGTTTGGTCTTTGATTCGTACCTCCATAGCTATGTGAACTGCACTTCTCTGCTTTGCCTTGCTTCCTCAGAAGCTTTGAATGTGGTAATAAGAGAACACAGAGGGTATGATTCTATTCTGCATTAGTGCAGCTTTGCTGGAGAGAATAGGTTGTATTTGTTAACAACAGTTTAAGACTTCTTAGCTCATCTGAATCGTGCCATCCTATCTTCTGGCTGGGTTGACACAGGTAGGGCTCTGTAACTGCTGCATGGCACAAATCAGCAGAAGTGTAATAAAGCTGAATGTTTGGAGCTCTTAGGTACAAAACTGCCTAAGCTGTTCCTATCAAAACAAAGTATGCGGGGTAGCTTGCTCTCAAGAGAAAAGTTACCCCAAGAGAACCTTTAGTAATTTAACCAATGAATGAGAAGTGAGGAGGAGAAGAGCTCTGCTTAGGGGCTGATTCTATCTATGGTAGCTTGTGCACTTACACCTCCAGTCATGTTATCCTTTAATAATATGAGTAAATAAATGTGCTAGTAGCCGTAAGTTTATGAATGAAATATGTGGCATATGCACCAGCCATTCCCTAATGCCTTACAGGCATTGAGCACATACTGTTTATTTTAGCACTGGGAGTTACAAGAATTGGTAGTGTTAAACTGTTCTTTTTCTTATTACTGTTCTGTGAAAACCAGCAGCTGAATAGAGGCTGCATTCTTATTTCTCACAGGCATTCAAGCACTTGTCGTATATTTCCTATTACTTCAAGTTGAATTTTGAATCAGAAGCCAATTTGATGGTTACAGATCTTACTTGAATCCACATTTAAGCATCCATTCTTACAGCAGAAGTATACTGTAGCATAATACCCCCAAGCTTTAGGGGATTCTACAATACAGGGTTAACAGGAAGGCAGTAGGCCCTATTTACCCGTAGTGCAGGAGTTGCCAGAGCAGCAGAAATATTGTTTTCTTTCAATGATTAATATGTTCAATAAAAGCGTGGCATCTGCTGCCAGTTTTCATTAACAAATAAATGAAAAACAAACCCGCGTGGTAGGCAGGGTGTCTGGGGACAGCTTAAACAGGACCAAGCTGCTTCAGATTTCAGCTATTTTCTTTAGGACAACAGTGTGGAGCACTTTCTTATTTACAGGATAAACACAAGGGATTGAAGCGATCTGTGTTAGCACACAGGAGTGGTTGCTAACCCATAACACTGTGCAGAATGCAAAAATTCCACAGCATGCTCCCTTGGGAGTCACAGGCTATAATCTTCTTGCTTGTTGGTTTCAGTGTAAACAACAGTTAAATCATCAGAACAGATGAGCTGCCAGTAAAACTTTGAATAAAGTATTAGTTCATTTTCCTTCCTTCAGAATCCAAGTTCAGCAGGCTCAGAGCTCAGTATCTGTGTTAGTTCTGAGGATATGTGGTATTTCATACTACTACAGTAGCCTCATTTCCTATGAAAACGGTTTATTTGATCGTGGTGTCTCCCTCTTCCACATCTTGTCTTTTTCAGTTCTGAATATTATTGGTTAGTTCTACCTTTTAGGAGAGAGGAGAAAGTTGTGTACAACAGTGTCTCTTTGTAGAGAAAGGTTGCAGTTCCTCCATCCAGACGTCACAGGGTCCAGACTGCAGAGAAACACTGTGGATACACCATCCCCATACAAGCTGTGCTCAACAATTTCTGGCTAAGGTCAGTTCATAACACTGTAAGAAGCTGATCTTTCTCAGCACTGGTATTGCTAAAACTATATTGTTGAAAGTTTGGTAGCAATCACCCAAGGAGATAGTGGGCTGGACCTGACTTTGCATTTGTGACAAGAACTCCACTGAATCAATGTCAAGGTCTGTAACACCTAGAGTCTTGCTTTCAGCACTACTAGTTTTAGGCTTCTCTGCATGGAAATTATTTTCTTTTAAACAAATATACAGAGAGCATTTGCCACAGTAACATGACTATAGACACATAGAAGCCTGACAATCTCCAGAGCCATCTGCATGTTTGTAAAATATAACTTATTAATTCATAGTGGAATACATTACAGAGTGGCAAAACCATTCCAGTACCTGCAAACAAATGATATCACATCACAAACTGAGAAAGATAGCAGAGCAATCCTTTAGAAGTTGTATGATGAGGGACAGCAATGGCTTGGGAATCTAATGTGTTTGTTCTAAAACCTGATGAGTACTCTGAGCTTAATGGCAATTCGGAGAAACCAGCTGTACCTGTGATCTATGCTGATACCAAGGCAACCTTCCCTATAAATGTTAGATAGGAGACCAATTCATCTGTACTTCTGTTCCCATAAAATCAGCCTCTCTCAATTATTATCTCTACAAAGAGGGAAGTGTCTCCAAGTAGAAGAGTAAGCTAGATTTCAGCCATCACAAACTAAAGTTACTGAGAGCAGAACCTACTCCTTAGTCGTGAGGTGCTGTAAGTACCATCAACTTGCAAATGTGATTATCCCTAATGAACAGACATCCCTCTATATTTCCATTGCATCACACTTTTTGATCTCATATTCTTTCTGTGGTGATTAAGTTCCCTGTCTGGCGTGACTCATCAGTCTCTCCAGGTATGTACAGAGTGTGCTATGCAGAATGGTGCATTGAGCAGGTGTGGTGAAGGACAGGGCAGTTCAACTAAAAGGAAATTGAAATGTATTTTAAAAGAGAATGTACAAATACTTCAGTGTTTGATTTCCAGGGTGGTGATTAATTGTGAACTGTGAGATAAGAACATACAGGGCAAATAAGAGCAATAGCCGTTTGTTATATCATGTAGTAGATTCACCTCTGGTTTAAGCTGGCTTTTGGTGGTATGAACCAGAAGGCAGGGACTCTTACAGTGTGAAGAGAAGTGAAAGTCTGAACTCCTTCCCCCTGGTGAATTCTTGGGGCCAGCTAGCTGGATAATGAGCCCACTGATCTCAGCAGTCCATGCTGGCTGAGATTTTCTGGAACTCTGTGAAGGATTAAAAATGTTATCCCTGTTAGGTATGATGGTGAAAAATTAAGATATAGTCTACCTACCTGAAAGTGTAAACTGCAGCCATTCTGAAGCCATTCCTACTCGTTTACCTGTATTTGCTTGTGCTACAAATCTTGGCTTGCTCATGCACTCTGAGTTAGGGAATACTGAATCACTGTATTTAACCCCTGAACTCAAATGTTGGCACTGTGATCTGCAGGCTCAGATGTTTCAGTGTGCCATCACATTTTCTCCAGGCTGCACCTGAGCTAGGCTAAAGGGCTAAAGAAACTTGGAGCTTTCACCTCTTTCCCTTGGATTTATGAAATCATTCTATGCTTTGGTACAACTTGCAGTCCCAGCTAAAAGCAGTAAAATTTTCTGTGTTCCAGGTCATAAATTGGGGTGAGATGGCAGTGCTGTGTGATGAGGCTTGCACAATACCTGCAGAGCTTGTACTCAACTCATGGTTTTGCTATTAATTCTCACTTCCACAAACACTAAATTCACATCTTGTTCTTTTTCCAGTTCCCTGCCACAACCAGAGTCCTCTTTCTAGACAATACGAAATACCTTGAGAGCAACACAGTGAAGCAAGATCATCTCTGTCATGACACTATGTATTTTCCCCTTACCCTGTGCCTCACACCACTAGAAAATGAAATGGGTTCCTGGCCTGAGCGTTCCTGCTGTTATCTAACTCTCACTGTATTTTGTGTCAATTATTAACATCAGCAATGATAGAAATCTTAACACATGTTAGGAAACAAGACTCCAACATCATTTTTGTAACTCTGTATTTTGCCTTATGATCTTGATTTGTTTTGAGCCTACCTTTCTCCATCTCCTTTCCAATGTGTTCTCATAACTGGAGTGCTTGGGGCTGGCAGTCTGTTTTCTGTTTTCAGACTTTAGAGGACAGGATACAAAAGCTGTTTACAATCTTTTTCACTCTCCAGCCAAATATGTTGTTCATTATATATAAGCCTTTTGTTTATTAGTTAATTGTTCCATGAAGATTTTAGCAGAAGCTAACAGGCACCAGATTTTGCTGAACATTTGGATCACAGCATATTTAGATATATTAGGGAAGGAGCATAAGTGTGAAAAGCTTTACTTGTTAGCTCACTTAATTCTTTTCCAGTGAATTTTAGACCTAGAGATGCTGATTTTCTCAAGATAATAAATAATGCAATGGAAAACCTGCTAACAAAGTGAGCACTCCAGTTACATAAGCTTGGGGTTAAGGGGAGGGATGTATATTCCAGGCACTTGGAATGAAACATGAACACAAGGGCCAATCTGGCTATGCTGTGCTTCCAGGGTGGCTTTGAAACAGCACAAGCTGACCAGAAAATACTTATGGCTTTCCAGCTGAGAAGGCTCTATGTGCATCCAGTTCCCAGAAAACACTAATCTCGGCATAGCATGTTCACTGGGGATGGAGAAAAATATAACCAGAGCTGTGTCTTTCTGCTATTTCTTTTCAGGTGGTGTAGTTTTAAGCTTTGACATCTGGCAAGTGTCAAAGCAGATTTCTGTCTTCCTTAATGTTCTGGGGTTGGGTCTTGGGGACTGAGATTCAGGGAGCCAAAACTTGCCTCTTGACACACTCTGTCCCTGCTTTGTCAAACATAAAACATACCCTGAATCTCACCAAAGAGAGGTTGGGGAGTGAAAGAACAGCGGGACTAAGATGGTACTGTGCGGGTGGCTTATATAATCACAGCATCCACTACTGAGTATTTCAATCCTATGCTCTTTTACTACCATAATATAATTGCATACATGCAAAAGAGATCCTATCTTGTCTCCTTTCTTTATGTAATTGACTATTGCTAGGTACCTGGGTAGATGAAACAGAGATCTGCTAGAAAAAAAAGTTAGTAGAAGCTTTCTTTACAGCTGAAGCTCTGAGTTGGAATTCTGAGAGAAGATGGTGTACTAAATGTCAACAGGGCAGTAGGCTGCTTCTGTACAGGTCATACGTTAGAGCAAGCAGTAGCAGTAAACACCACCAGAAAGAACCAGAGATCCCAGCATCCAGATTTCCTACTTTTAACTTCATAGGAATTAGGCAATTGCAGAGCCCACTTGAATTAGGAAGCACTGGATTAGAGTATACATATTAGTCAAATTATCTGGGTTTTTCTTTAACTTCGTTTTTTTTTGTTGTTGTTGTTGTTCTTGTTTTTAAAGCAGATGTTACTTTTGTTATCAGAATAGGAATTCAGCTTTTTAGATGTTAAAACATCCAGTTTTTGCAACCCGATGAGTTCAGTGTTGTCAGAAGTCAGCCGGTGCAAGCAAAATGTCCTTTGGTTTGAGAATAACGTTGGTGTTAGAAAACAGTTTGGATTGTGTGATGTACTGCAATTATGAGGAAGATGTTGAGAAGCAGAGATCATAAAAATGTTCTTAGATAAGCTTCTCTTTAATTAACCGGATTTATGATGAAACTTATATTGATTTCCAGAACAGTTCAAGGAGTTCTTTTGGAGAGAGAGGGATTTTATTTTAGAAAACCCAATGGAAAAATAAAAAAGAAGGTGATAAACCAGTATATGGAATTGCATCCTTGTAGCTATCCAGAAGTTGTCTGGAGTGTGGTCCTTGGCAACCTGCTCTAGGGGACCCTTCTGAAGCAGTGGGCTGAACTAGATGAGGAGGTCCCTTCTAACCCAAACCATTCTGTGATTCTTAAATATCAGTACTATGTAAAGAAGTTGAGAAAACACAGTGACAACAGCATTAGCATTAAAATTCATTACTTGTTGAAACAATTTTCTGGAATTCAGATACAAATGTTTTGAAAGCTACATTCTATGAAAAGTGAATTTCTTAGGAACTTTCTGACTTTTACCCCAGTTTGGTATGATAATTAAAATTAGCATTTAATACACAGTGTTAGCTGGAAAGTAAGCATTACTGTATCATCATTTAATGTGGCCTAATGTTACCTGATGACATGGAAGTAAAAATAATTTTGCAGTGGCTTCTAATAAAGCCCAGTATTTTTAATATGTAGAAATCCATAGCAAGGTCAGAGTAGTAGTCTATGTTGCTTGAAATAAAGATGATCCAGGTTTGTTATAATTGTTCTTTTTGTTGTTGTTTCTTTGGTTTTTTAATACATATTTTTCTAATGTTTTATGTTTGCTATTTACAATTGTAATAAGGCAAAACGCAGTATATCTGCCTGGCAGCAGGTAATAAATATATTGTCAATTATCTCTATTTAATTAAATTTGCTTAATCAGAGCTCTTAACTAACCTAGATGCCTCACTGTGATTGTGGCAGATGTACTACCTGAGTGAGCTGGAAAATATATTAAGATGTATGGTTTCTGTTAGATTTCTATATCAATTTATAGCTGTGGTATTAGTTACATAGTTGCGTAGATGAGTATTATAACCATTCAAACATGGGGTACCTGAGACAGGGGCTTTTTCGACTTAAACACTGTTACACAGCAATAACAGAATGTGAGGCTGTACCTGCAGCTAACAGCTCAGTTTGTTGTTCATGCAGGTCTCCAGAGTACACGTCAGTGTTGCCATCCCTAACACACCTGTGCTATGAAATGCGTATGTGGTGTCACGAGGAATTTCCCATAGATCTCAAGAAATTTTAAGGCTACTGCGGACTGTTCCTCTGGAATATAACTTTATCTCATGCTCAAGGAAGGAATTTAAAAGGGGAACAGGCAGAGAGAAGTCCTGCTGAGATGATCAAGGACTGGGAGTGCTTGGCCATAGCATTAAAGACAAAAACACATTTAATTATGCAAAACAGAGGCAGTGCTGAAGCTAGCAGATAATGTTGGCACAGGAACTAAAACATAAATTGGCTAAGAATAACTCTGCAATAGAATTTTACATAAGGTTCTTTAGAGAATTTCTGAAACAGTCTTCCGAATGAAGTAGTGATAGGGGAAAATGATCTCATTTCAGGCTGGAGTGTAATATGTCTATGAAAGGGTGACAGTGCCATACAGGGCAATTGTACTCAAATAGTCATGAGGTCAGTTTGCAATTAGTGTTGCTATAAACCTAAGTTTCTTTGTACCATTTGAAAACATGAGCAGAATTATTACCAATTGCAGCCAAGAATTTCAGTATTGCAGACCCTAGAAACTATGAAAGTTTTGAACTAGTTGCTCACAGTAGACGTTGATTAAGTAAGGATAAGCAAGGTGGCTGCTACAGCATATGGGACTTACGTTTGTAACCCTGCATCATCTGCTACTGAGTATCATGAGGTGCTACGTAAACAAGAACAAAACAGGGGGGCTGATGTTACTGCCGTCAGTTTCTCTCATTTTTTTCTTATTTATTTATGATACTGTTTACAGTGATCTTAATTCTATGCTCTGAGAGTGCACGGGAGGATTGAGTACACCCTAAGTAAGTTTGCAGATGACATCAAGTTGGGAGGAAGCGTCTATCTGCTTGGTGGGTTGGAAGGCCCTAAACCAGAGGGATCTGGGCAGTTTGGATCAATGGGCTGAGGCCAATTGTGTGAGCTTTAAAGAGACCAAGTGCTGAGACTTGCATTTTTATTTCAAAACCCCTATGCATTGCTAGAGGCTTGAGGCAGAGTGGCTGGAAAAGCTGCACAAAGGAAAAAGATTGGAGGTGCTAGTTTGACAGTTGAACATAAGCCAGCAGTGTGCCCAGGTGGCCAAAAAGCCAATGGCACTCTGGTTTGTATCAGAAATGGTGCAGCCAGCAGAACCAGGGAGATGATCGTCCCTGTGTACTGAGCTCTGGTGAGGCCGCACCTCGAGTGCTGTGTAATTTTGGACTCTTCACTACAAGAAAGGCACAGAGGCCCTGGAGCATGATCGGGGAGGGCAGCAAAGCCGGTGAAGTGTCTGGAGCACAAGTCTTACGGGGAGCAGTTGAGGGAATTGGGACTGTTTGGTCTGGAGGAGAGGAGGCTCAGGGAAGACCTTATGGCTTTCAACATCTCCCTGAAAGGATGTTGTAGCGAGGTGGGGGTCTGCCTCTTATCCAGGGTAACTAGCAATAAGACAAGAGGGAACAGCCTTAAATTGCACCAGGGGAGATTCAGGTTGGATATTAGTAAAAATGTGACACTGAGGGACATGGTTTAGCAGCTGTGGTGGTGATGGGTTGATGGTTGGTCAAGATGATCATAGAAGTCTTCTCCAACCTTAACAATTCTGTGATTCTATGGTAAGGCACTGGAAGAGGTTGCCCAGAGAAGCTGTGGATGTCTCTGGAAGTGTTCAAGGCCAGGTTGCTTGGCATTCTGGGCAACCTCATCTGATGGGATTTGCCCCTACCCATGGTAGAAGAGCTGGAACTAGTTGGTCTTTAAGGCTCTTTACACCCAAACCATACTCGGCCATGACAGCCTGCTGTTTGTTAAAGCATGCTTACCTTTGTATAAAATGATTCATGAAATACTGTGCTGCCCTCTTGAGGCTGTCTAATATATGTTCTGAGCTTGGGGGTTTTTATTGTTGCTGTGAAAAAGTTATTTTAATAATATCTGGTTTCTATGCAAATAAGCAGATTAGGCATGACCATTTCAAAGCAATCTCTGTGTTTTAGATGTCCAAGAGGAACCAGGCACATTTCCTTGCCAAAATCTATGCCTTAATTTCTCCATCTTAACTCAAGATATTCCAAGGATCATGTGCAAAAGTGCCAGAGGTTGGGAGTAGAGTCTGGTAATGGTTGTTTAGTTACATTCCTTGTTTGGATTTGAACACAGGAATAATTGGCAGCAATGGGAGTAAACACTGCTGTGTTGTCTGCTGAGCTATTTTGCTCCCTGAAAGTTTCTTCCACTTATGTATGCCGTCTGATTAGAAATGGTTGCTTAAGTGAACTAGATGTGTCTAGATTGATTGAATGAGGAATTCAGGCAGTTAGAATAGTGCTGCCACGCAAGTGCAAAGTTTAACCATGGAGAAGGATGACACTGTGTGCCAGAAATCACCTTTGGTAGCTTTTTTAAAACCAACCAAACAAAAACAAAAACAAAGCAGAGTTACTGCAGACGCTTTGTGTAATAGTTTCTCTTATATTAATTGCTTAATGTGAGACTAGATGGACAATGGTGGGAATGCAGAGCACTGAAGTAGGCTGCCTAATTGCTCATTTTTCATGTCTTGCTCTGGGAATTGATTTATAGTACAGTGTGTCCATCAAAGATAAACAGAAAGGAACAAAAAGGTCCCATGTGTTCCTGCACTGCTGTAAGGCTTGGATTTGACGTGACAGGAGAAGATGTTTTAGCCATCTGTCTTACCTCCTGCTCCACAGTGCCTGTGCCATTCCAAGGGGTTCCTGGAAAAGATGAATAATAGCAGCTAGAAGCAGAAATATGCTGGGAGTGATTTCTAGTGGCAGAAAGTTTGGCAGAGCTCCTACTGCCTTAACTGGAGGCAAAGGTTTCCTTTTGTTCATCTACTGTTAGAATATTTGCTGCCTGTCCCTAAAGGTTGATTTCAAGCCTCAGCTGTGTTAATATGATTGAAGCTCATTTGGTGACTTATTTCAGACTGGCTGCCATGCTTGGCAGACAACAATTTGTTGGCCATGGGGGGGGAATTACTGATGGTTGTAATAACATGCCAAAATGAGTACTGCATTATAAATTTCCATTCCAGCTGCTCATAAAGAAATCATAGGTCCTGCACTCCATCTCATGTCAAACTAATATGACTAAAAATTAATAGTTGTACCTCACTGACCAAGTACCATGGAATGGCTAATGCTAATGCTCCTCAAAACCACCCCTATTACAGGGACTAGTATTACTAAGCATGCTAGTAGTAGTAATTCTTGATATCATCTGAAACTCCTTTGACTGTTTGACACAGGAAAGTCAATGCTCTTATTTGGTATCTTCTAAAGTACCTGAAAATAACCAGTAGTCCGTTGACTTCTTTTTCCAAAGGCAGATATAAATGCTTTTTAGTACGCAAAATTTCAAGAGAACTTTGCTTCCCTATATACATTCAGGTTTTCTTGCATTGTCTCTATTATAATTGGCACATTTTAATGAGTAAATACCTCTACAAATAAGAATTAGAATAAAAACTAAACACCAGTGCCTGTAGTTGACTATGAAAGAGAACTTCCTTTTTCACACCTTGTGTGGTTGAAGGCCAAACATTATTATTAAATACATATTTTCAGATCAAGAAATGCATTGTAACCATGACTAGCAACAATGGAAAAAAAAAAAAAAAGCAGAAAAAGAAGAAAGGAACAGCTTTTTCTTCAAGAGTGGAATAATGTACTTAGAAATGATTTGAGAAGCAGGAATGTTGACACAAAAAAATGTGAAATTGAATCCTATTTACTGACACTGTCATTTCTGACAAATGAAACTTTTTCATGTGGAGAGAACTTAACTGAGAATATCCTCTTTCCTTTCTGTAATTCACAGTAGATACGCTTTCTTCCTCAAGGCAGTATAGCTCTTCAGCTTCTTTCTTGCCTGACATAACATGCCTCTTCAATTGCATTGTGCATAACTTCGTAGAGACCTGCAAGCAGAAAATACTGTCATATATCCTCATGCCCTGGGGTATCAATGCACAACTGCAGCCAAAGAAATATTGAATAGGGAAAAGAATTCCACTGCCTCCCATTCTCTTTTGTCATTTTGCTGCCATATGTTCCTTTTATAGAGGCATGTTTATTGGAGAGAACAGTAGATAAAAACAAAAGGAAACTAAGGGGGCATTAAAGCTGTTTGTCCCTTTTTCTTGATACAACTTTGTCAGAGGAGAAGAGGGAACACATAGTGAACATAGAAGTGTACTCTGTTAAAAACATACTCAAAAGGCCACCCTGAAACTGGCAACTAAATTCCTGATGTTAATAATAAGCGAAATGCAAAAAGCAAAATGCCACACAAACAAACAAACCCAGAGGGTTTGCTGATGGATGTCCATATCTGTGAGTTCAGAGCAGCACTGAGATGGTCACTATTCACTGAAGTGTAACTAATGCTCTGGAACACTTGACTAGCATGTCACGGTCAGGAGTTGGTAGCATAGTCCTGGAAATGCTCACCGTAAACTGCTGGAGCCATTAAACTCTGGCACTGGGTACTGATCGGTATAATGGAATAAATACTGGCTGGGATAAAACCGGCCCTTTTGATATCCACACAGGGATGGGATTGCAGTCACCCTTTGCTAGCTTAGTTTTGTTTCCTACAGTCAGCCTGATGTTTTAATGTGTGAATTGATGAAACATTACAGTTTTTTTTTCATAATAGGCTCATTTATGCACACATTTGTCAGCTGAAAGCTTTGACCTGATACCTCACATTGCCCCTTAAATGGGTACTGGTAGCACTCATGGTATGTGCCTTGGTGCACTTTGCTTAAGAATAAGACTGTGAAGAGTTGTAAAATTCTGTGCATGTCACACGGCTTTCATCTGGCTATGCATGGAAAATCCAAATGCATGGTGACGGATGGTGCTGAGTCACTAGAGCTCTGTATATCTGCCCAGATACATACCAGTGAGAATGCTGGTGAGTGTCCTGCAGGAGGATGAGATGTTTTGGGTTTTTTTATCATTCTGAATTATAGTTGCAACAAATGAGAGTTGCATCCCTCCTTCTTTGCAAACACGGTATCTACAAGAATAGCAGTGACAACCCAGACTGCACAAGCATACCTCACATCTGGGGTAGATGCTCAGGAGCAACAGGCCTTGCCAGGTGCAATATCTTGTTTTCTGTAATACAGATGTCTGAGTTATTTTGATAAGATTTTGATAGCAGAGAGTTCTGGGGCTAATTTTAATACTGTTGCAAACATATAGATAGCTTTTTCATGAGCAGAATTTCTGGAAGAACTCTCAGAACTGGGGTCACAATAAGAACTGATAACAAATAGATATTTTTAAAATGTCTGCCACGTATTTTGTGTCTCTTTGTCAGCTCGCTTCTACAGAAATTTATTTCATTGATGTAACATATACAGGCAGTCAGTCAGCATGTAACTTTGTAGGCCAGATATGCCTCTGCTGACATTTTGCCTGTAATCTCTAGAGCAGAGCCTTTTAGCTTTTCTGTAGATCATGAGATATTCCAAGTGCAAACTACCCAAAAAATCTCATATTCAAAAACTGTTGCAGAGCTGATATTGAGATTCATGCACTTTCCATATTTACTTCATTGGTTTCTGGAAGTTCATGGAAAGCGCTCACATAGATTTCCTAGTTTTCCTTTCAAATTAACATTAAACAGGGATGATATTCATGAATACTTTTTTTAATTTCTGCTGTTACCCTGGTGAAATGTCTGACATGTGAAAGCTAAGCACACACAGGTATTTAAGCAAGAGATCTAAATTATCTGTATATTTCTGCATTATATTTCATCCATTATATTCTGCTGTCCTCTATCTATTTCTTATTTTCCTGGACTAATGTGCTGCAGCCTAAAGTATTATCAGGAATGCTCAAGCCTTTGTATGTTGTAGAAATATGCATCAGTAAACAAAAGCAGCAGCTGTGAACTCTGCATCTACACACTATGCTGTTTTATATACTACTTTTCTTTTTAAAGTAAAATTATACCTAACATGCAGTTCAAAAGCTAGCTCAAATTTATTTTGCCTGAAGCCATATGACCTTGAACTCAGACATGGATTTCAGGCAAAACAAGGTAGGTCTGGAAGACTGAGGAAGGAGGAAATGACTTTGATGATTCAGGAAGGACACATGCTGGTGGTTTGGAGAGTACACGTGGTCATTCAGTAAGAGTATGTTTTCACCTCAACTACTACTGAGCAAGATGGGAGGCAAAGGTTTATTATTAAAGATGCTGGCCAAAGTGCATTTTCGTCAAAGACTTGCATATTCTCTCTTGTTCTAAATTATAAATAAGTCCTCTTTTCTATCTTTGCTTTTTGGTGTCCGAAGTAGAGAAATGCATCAGAATATGAAACAAATTGACTATCAAGCATTATTGTATTATTTCCTAGTAATAAATTGTTTATGCCTAAGAATTGGAAGAATGTAAACAAGGAATTTGAGCCAAACACATTTTTGATGAAATCTTATACTGAGGTTCTGTGAGAGCAAAATTCTAATTTTCAGGACAAGTTCCTGTTAAAGTACACCTGTATGAAGATGTGTGCAGCTGAAATGAATACATAATGCAACTTGAGCAGATTTAACCATGTTTATCTGGGCTCATCACAGGTTTTGGAGGTCTTATTGATAGCAGAAGCATTTATAGATATTGCAGGCTTTTTAGCAGCCAATATAATGT
The DNA here is from genome assembly GCA_002909625.1 of Bambusicola thoracicus. Taxonomy (NCBI): domain Eukaryota; kingdom Metazoa; phylum Chordata; class Aves; order Galliformes; family Phasianidae; genus Bambusicola; species Bambusicola thoracicus. Next base: position 11,045 of record PPHD01004994.1, on the reverse strand, counting down.
ATTTTACATTGTCAGAATAATCTTTAGATAAGTGCAATTAATAATAGTACTGAGATACACAGTTTATCATCTCAAATTGAATGTCTGGGCAGTGGGTCACTTTGTTTTATTTTGTTTCATTCTGCTACTTCATATATTTTTTCTTCTGAAGTGGCACAAATCCAGCTCTTTCAGATACCCAGAGTTTAGTTCTGTTGCTTTATATGTAGGTCAGGTACTCCTGCTCTTCAGGTAACTGAGATGAAAGATGACATATGCAGCAAATAGAGAAAGTGTTGTAAGTTCTCCCGTAATCTGTCACAGGCATATTCCTATTAAAGAAGGAAGTTCCTGAGGACTTTCACTTCATGCTTTTCATTCCTTAACCATAAGCAAAAGATAGCAAGATTGAAAAATCATCTGTACAATTCAAAATAGATTGTCTTTGAAAGAAGTTTCTGTCTCATGGAGGTAATTAGAAACGTAGCTGGGAAGATCTTGCATGATCTTTCCATATGGCTTCCTATTTATTCCTACCACACTAGGGTGGTAGTTGTATGGATTTCCATATGCATGTGAATATATGAAACTGGGAAACTGGGAGTGTAGCTTTGCTCTGAAAATGACTGCAGATTGTACTTTCTTATCACTTCGGTCTTCATGCTGTGCATATTCATAGCTTCTTACTTTAGATGCAGAATAAGGATTACAGAAACACTGCTTCTAACATTAGTCACACTGATCCAACTCAGATAAAAATTAGGGAGCTGGATTCATTTTCCATTACACCAGCTGCATTTCCTACAAGGTTCTCGATGGTGACATGTAAGCAAAGAACCTTTCATTGGCACGGAGGTGCTATAGGAGTCACTGTGACTTGCAGATCTGTTCTGGTGCTGTCAGTGTCAAGGTCGGTTCACTAGATGGGAAATTAGAGGTCAAGCGCGTGCGATATCATAGTAACCATTTATGCTCTTTAAAGACACTGTTTTAAGCAGAAAATGCTTGAAGTGGTAAGAGAATAAGAAACTTGATATATTTTCACATTAAGAAATATATTGTAAGGCTTGCATACTATTTTTCTCTTTCCTTATAATGGCCTCTCCATACAACTTTCCATCTGTGCTTATGAGTTAGGCTTGGCTCAGGTGTGCTGAAGAAAATGTAGTTTTCCTTAACTAATAAGTATAGATGGCTACCTAATTATAATTTTCAGTGAGTCATGTCGTTAATTCACCACGCAAGTTGGCGTATTCATTATTTTGACAAACTAGAACCCATTTAAAGTGTCAGCTTATCAGTTAAGAGTTTTCTGTAGTATGAAGTTGTTCAAGCTTCATTAGAAGTAATTTTTAAAGTTTTAAATCTAGAAAAATGATTCTCCTTAAACATACCTATCAAATATTAGATCATGATGAAACATCATCTGTATGTGACCTGAAGGGCATGGCGAAGGACAGGCTTTTAGCTTGTTTTGGTAACAAGCATATCAGCAGCAATGGCCAAACGGGACAGTTTGAACTTATAAACATTACATCAGAACTGTTGGTACAGATAACATGTTTGCTAAACTTCTCAAAATGAGCTGATACCACAAGTCATCTCCTTGTGATCAGCACTAGGACCATTTCCTGCTAAGACTGGATAGCGGACTGGTGCGTTACTGCTTGCCCAAAATATTGAACTTTAAAAGTGATGCTGTCTTTATTTTGTGTAAATAATCACTAACATTCTCTGCTGAAAGGACAAAGAAAGGTTGCAAGCAAATGCAAATAATGGAAAATACCAGCATGCTAATGGTAAGGACATTTAGAATTATTCTGCTATTAAAGACATATTAGTATAATATTGATAAGTATAAAATTCATACCTTTTGGCTTTTTCAAACCACAAGATTTATATTTTGAATTGAGCAAAATTGAGCATTTCTATTTGAAAAGATTCTCTTGTTATGCTACAGGCTGTATCTTCTTAAATTTTGGAACTAAATCTGCAGTAGATTGTAGTGCTCTGTGGAATAGGATAGAAGCTTGTTTCGGTTTTGCTGTGCACTGTTCATCATCTTCTCAGAGAATGCTTCCTGAAATTGTGGAAGCTTGTGAAAACTAGAAAAAACTGTGTAAAGAAGCCACCTAATTAACAGGGAAAGGATGAAAAGAACATGGAGAAGTAAAAACAAAAAAACAGGCCAGAGAACTTGCCTGCTTTTACAGAAGGAAGTAACTTGAATTGGTAGTTGTATTCTTGTAAAAGTTCTAAAGCATTAGACCATTCCTTAGATTTTCAGGCTAATTTTCAGTGGTACATCAAGCCAGATTGTACTGTTATGACCTTGTCTTTAATAAAGATTCTTCTGGGAACTGACGTAATCAGACAAATAGAACAGCAATCACATTGGCTAATGTTATTTGAGTTACAGTACAGAAAAGAACTAATATTTGGTATGAAGCAAAGTGCCCCCTATGCTTTTGATAGTAGCACACAGCTTAAATGCTACTACTGTCTAAAACTTGTATTTGAAAACCTTCTGAGGAAGTAAGCACTACTTTTACTTTGCTGAGAAAGCAAGATAAAATCACCTTTGTTCTCTGTGCTCCAAACCTGAGGCAGCTCTATGTTAGTGCTAGCATCAATTCGGTATTGCTAGTTTTGTATCAGAACTTGGAAGTCCTCATAGCAAAACAAATACATGTGCACTGATTTATTAAAAGGAAAATAGATATCGCACATTCCCAGACCTTTCCTCTAGAAAACCCTTTAGCCAGAAATAAGCTGAATTGATTACAGAGGAGTTATGTGTTACCTCCAAAGGCACAAGAGATTCATCTCTACATTGTGTGCAAGGTGCTCACTCTATTAATCTCTTGCTTACAGCTGTAAATGCTATCTTGAATTTTTCTGTCCTTACAGTTTTCCATTTCCATTATTTAACTAAACATTGTGGTCAGAAAAATCACAGTATTTGCATTATAAATCCAATCATACTTAATGCATTTTTCTCATGCTAGATTTGTGTGTAATTCAGGTTTTCAGTCGCACTCAATCACATTATTCCAAATAACAGTTGATTAGCATGGATATAAACAACACTGCATATAATGAAAAAGCAAGAGAAGGAAAGCTAAATTGCAAATCCAAGAGTGGAGATAAAACATGAGCAGTTTTCTGTGATTCCATTTGAAAGATCAATGTATAACCAAGGCCTCATTTTGAGAAAGCAGCATTGAATTTTCCCACAGTGCCGAGAAGATCTATAATCATTTCTTACTAATTGGGCTAAGTCTGAAAAACACTCTTGTATGCTTACAGAGGTGCTGTCACCTTCCTTGCCTCATTGAAAAGAAAATGAGAACAGTTCTATTCTAAGAAAGGTTGTGGTTTACTTTTCATACTGCCTCCACCAAGACTAACTGTGCTAGAACTTACGGTCAGTAGCACAACCATTAATACAACTATAATAAAACTTACGATGCTGCCCTTGCAAATAATGGATTTGGCCTTCTGGTGTTACAAATATGCTTCATAAAGTAGGAAAAGCAAGAAAGAAGTATTTAAAATTACATAGAAATAGATTCTTTCATTCAGAGAAGAATGAGACTTATAATGAAACAATATTTTAAGGTATTCTTGAACAAGAGGAGAAATCAGAAAATCAAATACTGGCAGCAGACAGTGATCATAACTAACTTCTCATTTATAGATTCGTGGCTTAAGATTAAAGGAAATTTCTTACACATCACTGAAATGTAGAAGTAAGTAAAAACAACGCAATCATATACGTGTCTTTATGCATTAGGAAGCATTTATAAGCTAGAGCACAAAATGTGCATCACCTTCCTTAAAAATAAACATTTCCTAATCATTTCTTATTGTAACTCTCCAGTGCTACAGATGTATTGCTAAATCCCAGAATTACAAGTAGTAACAAAATTATTTTCTGCAACTCCCTTCCCATCTTCCTCCTCACCCTGCAGATTTAAAGCACAAATTAGACTGCAATATCCAAAGAGTATTTTGCATCAGGAATATTCGCACTTGAAAATTATCTGTGCAAAAAAATCCAGTTTTCAGAAATCACTTAAAATTAACCTTCCTGACTTTTACTCCAAACACATATCCACAGTTCTTGTTGAAGTAACTTTCCCAAAGATTCATCCAGTAAACCGTAATGAAATGTCGTATGGTCACCTGTATCATTGCATGATGCTATCCCAAGAAAGAGGGCTTTCTCACAATGAGCTTGGTGGATCTCTGCTCTGGGATTTATACAATGCAATAAAAAATGACAAAAAACACAAATGCAAATATATTTTAAAATATAATATTAGCATTGTCAACATAAAAGACTTTATTTACTGCCCAGAAAGGAAAATATTCAGAATAGTGTCATTTGTTTCGGGGAATGCGCAAAAAAGTTTCAACAACTAACACACAGTGTTTCTTTGCAAAATAGCCCTTTGCATGATGCTGAAGCTGAAATGGTTTTTTTGCCCACTGGTATCTACATTCTTGTAAAAGAAGGTCATTCGTCTCTATTGTGACTACTGCTTTTGGATTACCTGTCTTTGTCTTTACACAAGTCAAATAGTAAATAAAAGTTATCTGTTGATATAGATTAGAGGTTAAACTGTTATTGATTGTCATATTTTATAGAGAGAGAATGTCTCTTACTGACCTTCTGAGAATTTCTTTGCTTATGAAATAAGCGTCATGCATTTATCCCAGACAAACCATTTGCAATGAAAAAGAAATTACACTCTTCCTGAAAAGGTGCAGGCTTGCATACAGAAACTTGCATACAATAAGAAATCCTGATAAGAAACAGTTGCCTCTTTAGTGTATCACATACATCGTGTTACGTCTTTAATCCCATTAGATGAGGAAATCATACAGAAACAACAGATTTCCTCCTGCAATTTTTTTTGAGCTTATCTTCTGAACGTAGTCTGGAATTTGAAAGGTGTTCAAGATAATATATATATATGTGCCATATATATGTATATGGCACATTTTCATTCTCTTGAGTTTATGTAATAAATAGAGCTATGCAGATTTAAAACGAACAAACAAACAAAAAAAACCCACCAACAACAAAAACACCATTCTTTCATTTCTTCGTTTAAATAGATATAGTCAAAGAAAAATCATTAGTGTAACAGCCACTCAACACAGTGTACTATAATTGCATTAACAGCATGCCCACACACTGTTTGTGGCAGTACCTCTGCAGCGTACCCTAAACTAAAACACACATCAGAAATAGGTCTGCATGGGTTGCTATTATTTTTGAAGCCATTAAGGTACTTCCTGATTACATATGGTATGGAAGCTTCTTATCAAAATTAAGATAAACTCCTGATCTGAATATCTTAAATTGTGAGGATGTTAGAAATCCAGACTAATTCTCCTATCGTGATAAAAACAGGCGATACAGGAAGAAAGGAAGGGAAAGAAAGGTAAGAGGAAAGAACCTCATACAAATGTAATTCTTTCTTGTATAAATAGACACAGTCTTTTGTTTTCTCATCCAAGAATGTGTCTTTCAGGCCCAGACCTGACCAAATTCTGTCCATTCAAGAAGCTTTAATAGCCGCTTCCTTCTTTAAACCTTCTAGACTGCTCAGTCGTCACGTCACCTGTAAACACACTACAGCATTAGAGACAGAATTAAATGAAACATAATGCCTCTTAGAAGAAATGATGTCTATCAGAGACAGCCTTCTTTCCTAGCCTATCTTGCTTGTCCAGGAGTTTGAGGAAAAGGTCACAGGAAGCAGCAAAGGTCTTACAGGCAGCTGGATATCTGCTGTGGTATGACCCTCCACAAAAACAAAATCAGAGTAGAGAAGGGAGTACTCTAGAACAACCTATGAGGTAGATTAGAAGCGGTGAGCAAAGAAACCATCTAACATCGCTTCTGCATTATGTCTTTGCAAAGGATTACATGACTTTCATTTATTTGTCTACAAGAATAAAAGATTCTGCAGGATCCTGGTTAACTCTGGTTAACTGACTTTACTTACACCTTCTTGTGTCAAAAGCTAAAATGCTTAGAAAGATTGAAATAGTTTAAACTCTTCAGTAAGATCAGAGTTCATATCCCTGGGCCGGTACCTCTGGTGTCTGCTGTGTTTTAACTACTGGAGAAGCACTTTGATTTGTTTAATGTACTCCTTTATTCTTCTGCAGAGTAAAGCCCCAAATCTCAAATTCATTAAATAAGACCCATAGAGAATTGAGGCATTATACAGTGCTTTTTTTTCAAATGTCTTCATAGGAAATGTATGAAAAGCAGCCGTGAAACATCATAAGGAGAGGAAAACATTGTACCATAAAAATAGGACAACCATATTTTCCACAAACTTCTCAAGTCATCTGGAGGATGTTTATCTGGAAACAAACACTGCTGTGAAGGCTGGATCTGACTGTACTAGCTTCAGTATAAGGTAAGAAAAATGTGAGATAAGCGTTCAGCAGTAGTTGAAGAGTCCTCAGTAGCATTTTGATTGTTTGGTTCTGTTAATAACTTCTAGGTAAAAGTTTGTTGAATTCAATTGTATTGAAGCATATCTAATTTGGAAAGAATGTCTACACATTTGCAAAGTTTCTGTACTCATGTATTTTTAGACATACTATACCAAATCTTGTACACATACCTCCCTTTAGAATTGATTGGTTTGAATTATGTCTTGCTTCTCATTTTAATAACTGTTTCCTTGAAAAATCTGTCATTTTAATGACCAGAGTTTCTTTTTCCACTCTCAGTGCTGGAAAGGGTCAAAATCCCCAAAGCAATTGTTTTCTTGGCAGCACACTGGTTTGTATTCGTGCTTACTCTTGTTTTTAGACACCTCAATCAGCATCTGAAGAATATATCCTAATTTTTGTTCAACGTACAAAGGATTTATTATTTCCTTGCATCTTGCACTTGTGCCTTAAATTGAATTGTCTCCAAACACCTGTCAGTGTTCCCACCAAATTTCTTTTTAGTTCATCCTTTATACAGTTCCTTTTTTGCACATCTACTTCTTTCTGAGGCATCCAAGAATTTGATGAAAAGTAAATTGCAACTCATTTTTTTCTGAAGTATATCTTAGTCTAGTCAAATACTGCAAATCCTATACCTGAAGGGATGGTGACTGAGGAACAAAGGAGAAATGCTTTAAGGAAAGCAATTATCCTCATCTAAAAGTGGCAAAAGGGGCAACATTTTTGTGATATATGTGTGGTTATGTTTCTTCTTAAATGAATGAGTTGTACAGTATCATTTTCCTTTAGTATAAAATCAGTGCCCTTTGCTGGGAGCTTTTTGCTCTTTGTCTGAATATCCTGGTTTTGAAAGTGCACATGCAGTGCATTTTCCCTTTTTAATGAGTTCACTCCTGGAGGCAATATTAAACACATTACCACCTTGCTTATATCATTAAATTATTTTTAGTACTGGCTACAGAAGGAGATGGATAAAATTGGGGATTAAAGGAAATATCATTTTCAGTCACATTTTGATATCCCCCATTCACAAGTGTATATGCTAGATCTGTCAAAATACACATCTGTAAAACTGATTTTCAAATAGCACTAATGGGCATCCATTTCCACTATGCACCACAAATCCAAACTGTCTCACCAGCTACCAAACAAGAAAATCATCACATGCTTGCCAGCTTGAGACTCAAGAAGTAGACTGAATTCTTCTCAGTTTACAAATCATGAATTAGAGACACTAAGTATAAATGTTTTACTAAAGTAATGAATCCTCTTAGTGATGCACAAGCTGGGACAGAATCCAACTCACCTGCTGGTTTTGCAGGGAAAAAAATATACTTTAATGAGAGAGAGATGATATGATTCTAAATTTAGGCAAGGGGAAAAATGCAGTTGCCTTTCAGATGGTAGCCATACTTTAGAAGATGTTTCATTTTGGCTAAGGTAGATAGCTTGGATTCATTGATGTCTTCTTTCTGGAAGACAGAGGGAATAATCACTATTATGAGCATGTTTTGAAAATAAAGACTACTAAAATAAATGAATGACCTTTCTTACATAGAGGCATAATCCTTGAGAACAGTTTAAATCCAGAGACCAATTTAACGCACTTTCTTTCCTATTAGAGGGTCGCAGTGTGCTAAACCACCATAATCACAGTTTCTGCCCCACGATCTTAATTGCATAACTATCCACATTATAATACCAGAGCATACAGTTTCAGACGCAAAGAAACAAATGTCTAAACAGTTCAGTCCAAAGTGCTTCTATTTACTGCTTATATCAAAAAGACTTAGACAAATAGTAGTAATAGAATTGCTAATTGTTAATATGTCCTGCCAGAAGTATTCCTTAACAATGTGCATTGTGTTTGATATAAAGCTACATACCCAGGGAAAACATGGTATTTTTGTTACAAACCTTGACAGATCATTTGAAATATGACCTTAAAATTCACTTATTCTGCTCTCAATTTTGTATCCATATCCATATCTCAGTTAAATATGGATTTTTTTCCTTAAATAAATATTATTGTAGTTATTTCTAGTATAGCTCAGCCTTTCTTTGACCTCAAATACAGAGTCATATTTTACTGGCTGTTTACAGGCACTGTGGTAGTTATTCAGATTGATTCCTCCTGATAACAGTTCAATGGGTTGTTTCTAGTCACAGTTCTATTCACACCATAAGCAGTTTGCACCATCCAAAGTATTTAGCTATCTGAAAGTATAGAGGTTAATCTAACTGGCTGTCAGTTGTCCAGCTACTGTATCCTATATTCACGACGTTACTGCTGGCAGCCTCCCTAGGCTGGGAAGCGCTGACGAGAGACCAGGCACCCGTGCGTCAGTGCTCACATTCTTCATCTTAGACAGAAGTACATTGGTAGGTGCAAATTTAAATTTCTTCTGTGTTGGCTCTCATATTTTATTTGCTCATTTCCACAGTGCGTATCTGCATTCTAGTGAAATCAAATTTAAAGAATTTTTTTCAAATCTGGTTTTGCATGTCCGTATTCTGAGAGCTCTGGAACAGTGCTACGCACAATAACAAAGATACTTCATTGCTGCCAGTTCTGCTTTCCAGCAGCAAAAGAGATTCAGTCAGATGGGAATGCTTGGCCAACGCGGTAAATTATGCAACACTTTCCAAAGTTAAGCAACGTCAGTCTGATTAGGCACAGTTGTCTCTACACGCAAAGCATTAAAAAGACCTTACAGATACATATTTAGTTGCTAACAAGTCCTTGCTGATGTGAGCAAAGTGTTCATAAACAGCAGCATGAAAGCTGCATCTTGCAATGCTTTCAGAAAGTGACTAAAGCCACGCTGCTTACTTAGTAATGTTCACCTGTTGGTGCAGCTGTGCATCAGAGAAACTTTTAATAAAGCAGCCGAACCCTTAGGGGAATTATTTTTGTGAAGTAAATTGACCTCTTCATTTTGGAATGACCACATATTTGTATTTTGTAATTTTTTTTATGACACTTTCAGGGCTTTTTTTCCATGAGTAATCAATAACAAATGCATAACAGCTAGGAGACAGACCTCTTATTAGTAAAACCTACAAACAGGTGGTGAAATACTCACTTAGATTGAGTATCAGAGAACTGAAGAATTTTTGTTTCACCAAAGGCTGTTTTGCAAGAAGAGTTACAATTTGTTATATGTATGTAGTGCACATTTCTCTGCTGAGATACGATGATTGAAATTGGTCAGCAGGGGACTTTGAAATTCCTTCAGCTTTTTTAATATACTCTTCTTAAATACTTACACTGAAAGCCCTTCTTAGAGAAGAAGCCGTAAAAAACAGCCACTGAAGCAAAGGACATGACTAAGAAACAGGATACTAGAATTTCCCTGAACGGATCATTGTGCTTTTGTTCTCCTAAATACTCATTTCCATATTTCTAAGGATGATACAGTATTTCATGCAATAATGCATGCAGGTTGACAAATAAAAAATAATGTATAGAATTACAACAGATACAGCAAATAGAAACCACAGTATCTACATTGTTTTTCTAAGTACTACAATTTATGCAATTGAATACATTTAAGAGAACAAGAGATCATTTGCAGTGTACTAAATGATAAACCTCTTTTGCTGTTATTAGCACACTTGCTTATTTCTCTCTTAATTCAGGCACTATGCTGTTACTGCTGTGAAAACCTGGGGAGATAAAATAGAAGTGTGGTAAGGTAAATGTAATAACTGAGCTGGTAAGCAATGCACTCTGCCTTCCTGAAGTCATTTCAGTCGAAAGGATTCAGCATTTTGCAAAAGGCAACACAGGCACACTGGTTTGTTAAGAGATAATTTCATATTTCCTTGCTATGTAAGCTTATTTTTCTCATGGAAATGACAAAAATTCTACTGAATGGCATTTATTTCTATGAAGGGATGTACATGTGAGTGTTTTTAAGAACTAGAAGCTGGCATAACTGTATATAAGTGAAGGTTTACAGTTTGTATGAAATCCCGTGTCATTTCGATGTTCTCATTATGAATGAGAGAAATACACGATACCATCAGAAATCACTTTCATTGGGAAACCGAAAAAAAACCATGCTGAATTTCTGAACGCTTCTTCAGAATGTTTACATTCCAGCCAGCTCCCCGAAGTATCTGAATTTCACTTTAAAAAGCTCTGCAGGTCAAACTATGCTTTCAATTCCATTGGCTCAAACTTTGCATGCCAAGCTGGACTTCTCGTTTCATGAGTCTGACTACTAGCTACTGCCTGTCACAGAAAAGGGATAGGACAGGATTGTAACCTCATAACTTGGGGAAGTATTTTTGTTCTCTGAACAAGAATACAGAGAAACCGCCAGCAAACGTTGCTTTCATTCTGATTTTACAATCCTATATATGATGAACAGTGAAGCTGACATCTTCGATTTATACATGCGAAATGACTAGATAGGTCATAGCAATCGGTATAAAATTGGTGGAGAATTTTTATTAGCCCTATCCACACACATTAGGAATTGTTATGAATCATAACTTCAAAACCTTTGTCTCTTTAACTCAAGTTGCTGCAATCTGAGATGCTAACTTCATAGTTAGTGCTGTAGTGA
>PPHD01004993.1:0-27300 GCA_002909625.1 Bambusicola thoracicus | reverse complement strand
ACCAGAATGCTTTACAAGAAGTGCCTTGTAATTCCTTTGCTTTAAACAGATATCAGTTCTAAATTTCTTGTAAAATGGGAATGACGTTCTTCAGAACAGTTCAGCACATATTTGTTGTACTCTATTGGCAGCAGTGAAAAATGTCATTAGCTTCAGTGAGACTGCTTATTTGGTTAGTGGATCTTCCTCTGGTTGTCTTGAATGTTTAACCACAATTTGCTTTATTTCAGTATTTTTAAATACCTGCAACAGAGACAAAAAACAAACAAACAAAAAAAAAACCTCCTTTAAGTGGCTGTGAAATTATCTGTAAAGAAACGATTTGGAAATTTCCATGCCTGCAAATGTTGCAGCTTAAAGGATTTATCCATAAATACCACAAATCAGTAACTTTTGATCCAGTGTCTGCTACTGCATGAAGGTTGTAAGGAGTCTGACTTTCCCGTAGGTGGAACTGAAAACAGCAAAGAAAGTGTGGGAAGTCCAACATCTGAGGGAGCTAAAGGAAAAAGAGCAAAAAATGCTCTGGGAGGATGAAGAGGAGCTTCTCACCTACACTCGGGAGGATGCATACAACAAAGTAAGTCCTGATTATTTCTGAATTGCGTATTTCTTAAGTTATTCTGAGAATGTTTTTCCTTTGGAGTTCAGTCAAGTCATTTGATTGCATTCTCATTTTGCTCTGTAGGAGTATGTCTACGAAGGTCCAGATGGACAAACTGAAATAATGCCAGTAAGTATCAGTAACACCCAGCAGCCTAAATAGACTTCTTAGTTTTGAAACATAAAGATCAGTGCTTAGTTAACATGGCAGTAACTAAAAAGTTTGCGTTCTCTGCAGCTTTGGACTCCTCCCACTCCACCTCAGGATGACAATGATATCTACATTGACTCTGTGATGTGCCTGATGTATGATACCACCCCTATTCCAGAATCAAAATTGCCTCCAGTGTATGTCAGGAAGGAACGCAAACGGCACAAAACAGATCCTTCTGGTAAATGTCAAAACTGCTTGAAATTTTGTTGCTAAGAGTTAGAAGTGTATCTTTAATTTCTCTTCATAACCATCAAAGTGTGCAGATGTGAGATGAGAAGTCTCACAGTGATCTTCACTCACTGAAAGCTCTAGTTTAGACAGTGTCTTTTGATTTAACCAAGTGGGGTTATTTTACTTCAGCAAGTTCAGTTGTAGAAGAGAGGCATTCTGATGTGTGAGTTAGGCTGCTCTTATGTCATTAAGGCTCTGACCATACTAAATCTAGTTGTTGACAGAGTGCCTTTAAGAGGTAGCGTGGAATACTCTGTGTACATTCAGGAGCATTTTGCAGCTTTACATAACAAAGAAATCAAACAGTGGTAGTATCTATTTACAAAAGGTTTTATTTATCTTGTCTTAGCTGCAGGTAGGAAGAAAAAGCAGCGTCATGGAGAGACGGTTATTCCTCCACGCTCACTTTTTGATCGAGCGACTCCAGGAATGTTGAAGATGCGCCGAGAGGGCAAGGAGCAGAAGAAGAACATCTTACTGAAACAACAAACACAGTTTGCAAAGCCTTTGCCGACTCTTGTGAAACCAGCTGCTGAGACGGGACAGGATAACCCCGAGTGGCTGATCANCTCAGAGCAGACTACGTATCGCTTTTGCGTTTCTCTAAGGATGAATTAAAGGCTGAGGATGATGAAATCCCAATTTAGTTTTAGAGACTGCTTACTGTAATGGCCCAGATAAATCTGGACATTGGGCAGTGCAGCTGAAGTTTTCCTCACCTTTGAGAAGAGAGCAGTGCTTGAATGGCAGCTCCCTGTTCCTATTGGACCCCCCTCTGTGCATGTGTGCACGCCTATCTGCATAGGCAAAATTNGTGAGGACTGGGCACTTCTGCAGGTCAGACAGCGTTTGGCTTTTTGCTGTTCTCTATTACATTTTCCCTCTCATTTCATAAACAGCTCTTTCAACATTTTCTCTCTTGAAGGTTACTTCAAATTCCTCGTGATTGTTTTGATACTGTGCTGACCTAACTCTCAGAGCAGACTACGTATCGCTTTTGCGTTTCTCTAAGGATGAATTAAAGGTTGAGGATGATGAAATCCCAATTTAGTTTTAGAGACTGCTTACTGTAATGGCCCAGATAAATCTGGACATTGGGCAGTGCAGCTGAAGTTTTCCTCACCTTTGAGAAGAGAGCAGTGCTTGAATGGCAGCTCCCTGTTCCTATTGGACCCCCCTCTGTGCATGTGTGCACGCCTATCTGCATAGGCAAAATTGATGCATATTTATTCTCTGTGAGCGTAGGTGAACCCGTATACTGAGGTCTGAACTATCTGTGTCACTCTGATAATGGTGATGGACGCATGCAGATAAGGGTGGTTTTGGAGGATTGGAATGATTTGTGATCTGAAGCTTTTGTACCTTTATGTATTGCAGGCAGTGAAGCAGCTGTTGGAGCTCCCTTTAAATCTTGCTGTTGTATCGCCAGCACACACTCCCAATTGGGACCTTGTTAGCGATGTTGTTAACTCATGCAGCAGAGTCTATCGCTCACCAAAACAATGCCGAAACAGATACGAGAATGTCATTATCCCGAGGGAGGAAGGAAAGGTGAGTTTATTTAGAGTGGCGCGTCTTTATTACCTTAAGTTTGTAGAGTATTTTTTCCTTATCTTCGTAAACACTTTTTTTGTTAAATGTTTCAACAGTGTAAATAAATAACGTTAAAAGATTATAAAATTATCCTCATCAGGATTTCCACTTATTTTATATGATTTCTTTGAAAAGAAAAAGCACCTGAACAAAATCTTCCACAAAAGATCATCTAACTTTCCTTCTTATTTTACAGCTAATGTACGAAGCTAATCCTAAAAAGAAGACAAAAAGTATTTATAAGGTGTGCATTGGTATTCTTTCAAAATCAAATCTAGACACTGTGGTATTTAGCAGCAATGGAGGTGGGCAGATACTTCATATGAGATCCATGTTCAGTGTTACTTGAGTTCTCAAACATCAATTAAAATTCCAAATTTATTTTTCCTTTCTTTGTTGATACAGTGGATTGACACCAGACTTCAGCTTTTGGATTTGCTAGATTAATTTTGTCATGCAAGAAATCTTTCATTTCACTTTAACTGTAGTAGGCATTTTTCCACCTGACAACCACCATGTAACTTATCCTGATCATTGTTATGGCACCTAGGATGTGTAAGGCTGTGCTTCATACTGGGGTCTGAGCGGATCACAGACACGTAGGGAGTTTAATGCTTGAGGCGCCTTTCTGTAAATAAGGGTTTAATACTCCACAGAGACAAAACTGAATTCCATGATCATGAACAATGTCTTCCAAAGCATTCTGCAATTAGTGACAGGAGTAGGTAGAGGATCTAGAACTGCTGACTGTAGCCCCATTCTCTGACCATAAGCAGGTTTGTCGCTGACTGGCAGCTTCTGCTTAGGAGGAGCCAAGCATTAGGATGGCATGCTGTGCTGGACGTTAACATAGCTTTGTTGGGAGAGCAGTGCAGTGATGGTGTTCTCTCTGACGTGTGCGCTATGCATAACTGTAAACTAATGGGCTCTTGGTTTGAGTACTGAATTAAACTTGCAAAATCTAAACTTAAAGCAAAGATTCTTTTTCAAATTCGTTTGCCATTTTGTATGTCCCCAAGCGCTGATGCCAGTGTGACCGCGAGACCTGCTCCTTGTTTTGCTCTTTCTTTATACATCTCCCATAGAATTTTGTGTGACAGTAAGTTATCAGTGACACGAGGCAGGAACCAGTCTGTGATAGATATGTTGGAGCTCGTTTTAAAATAATCTACAAGCGCACCATGTGTTTGTACATAGAGTGCTGGGCGGCCATGTTCACCATTAAAAGTTGGTTTCTTTTCGTTTTTTAGACTAAAAACAGTCGCCCGCTTCGTACGAATCAGATCTATGCTCAGGACGAAGGTGCCACCCACACGCAGCTCTATACTAATCACTTTGAGATGATGAAAATGATTGCAGGGAAAAGAAGTCCGCCTATCAAACCTCTGTGAGTTGAACTGGGATCTCCCAACCTCTCCGTCACCGCGCGTTTCCTGGATACTTTGTTCTGAATTGCTCTCCTAGCTGAGAGATTTTTTCCTCTGTTTCAATTTGCTCTTCTGTTTCTCTGTCCTTGACCTCTTTCCTTGTCTTCTGGCCTCTTACTGGAACGTTTTCACATCTCATGTGGTTGGGTTAGCTTTTACTCGCTGCGAGAGTTTGCTCGCATACGTGATAAAGAGTTTTCTTAACATTTCCTTTATAAACTTAGGCTTCCCATTTAGCTGTGTTGCAAACACTCTGATGTCTGTGCTGTTCAGTTGTATGTTATTTTTTTTGTGCACAAGTGACAGCAGTAACATACATGTATTCTTTTATCACTTACTCCACATCTCTTAAAACGTCTGTCTTTATGCAGGCTCCAGTGCTGATGGGAATATCATGAAAACTTCACCAAAACCACAGTGTCGTCCACTAAAACATGAAATTAAATGCTCTTTCAAAGTATTTTTTTCTGTCTTCAGTAATAAAATTCTGCTCATTTTCAGACTTGGCATGAATCCTTTCCAGAAGAATCCAAAGCATGCGTCTGTTCTTGCAGAAAGGTGGGCACTCTCTATCTTAAAAGTGCTTCTTTATTGACTTAAAAGAATAAAAATAAAAAGATGAGTTGTTTAACTTCTGCATGCTCTGTCTTATCACTGTTTGTAGTGGAATCAACTATGACAAGCCGCTTCCTCCAATTCAAGTTGCATCCCTGCGAGCAGAACGTATTGCAAAAGAGAAAAAGGTGCGATCTCCATTTCACTTACATGTATGACTGCAGTAATAAAACATAGAGACAACAGAGGAAGCATGAGGAAAATCTGACTTCTAGGAGAAGTTTGCTGGTACAGTAGTTGCAGCAAGTTGTTTATTTAGTAGCATTTACACAAGGTCCAAAGCGGGACGTTGGGCCTGCGTGTGACGCTGATACCTCCTGCTCACAAGCAGCCTTCTGGAAAATGTTGTTTAAGAAATGTAAAAATTTGGGAAAAATATGAAACTGCTTCATTTTATTCTTGATTGTTCTGTTTCCTCTCTTCTGAAACTATTCAGTAGCAGATGCTTGTTCTTGATTTTAGATGGTAAATTGCTTGTTCTGTTAGGCTCTAAACTGTGTAAAACATTTAGACTGCAGCTGGTAGTTTGAAACTAGTTACATCTTGTGACTAGTTATTTGTGTTACAAGGAAGTCAGACTTGCATGCTATGTCTGCACATATGCTTAGAATTAAACTTTTTTCTTTTAAGTACATCCTGATTATTTCATGCACTGGTTTGACAGCTGTGAAACTCATGCTTTGATTTCCTAGGCTTTGGCTGAACAGCAGAGGGCACAGCAACAGGCAGGCCCGCAGTCTCAGCAGCAGCAAGCCGGCCAGCAGCAAGCTCAGCAGCCAGCTGTCCAGCAAGCGCAGGCCCAACCACAGCCACAGGCTCAGGCACAGGTAGTTCAGCAGCCACAGGCAGTAGTGCAGACTGCAGTAACTACTGTGGCCAACACAGCAGTATTGGTAAGAAAGGGAGGACTTGGTGTCTGATGTAGTAACTTCAGTTCTTCTTTTCTGTGTACTACATCTGCGTGCTTTTCCTTGCTTTGGAAAGTAAGAATTTTAGGTCAGTGTAGTGAAATAAAGGCTATTTCTTTTTTCTTCTTTCTCTTTCTCTCTCCTGAGTGTGCTGGGCACCTTTTTCTATTCACTGGTTAAAACTCTGCTAATATCACTATTGCAATAATAGGTGTGAGCATTTTTCCACCTCAAGATGCTATATTCTTTGTACAGATTATCTTGCATCTTTGGTTTAGTATTTAACTCTGTTTATCCAAAGAACTCAAAAAAGAGACTGTAGCTGTAGCAGCTATTGTTAAAGTAGGTTAAAAACCCAAGCTTTGAGTAAATTAATCTTTGCTGGGAAAGTGGAATCTTGTGTCCTACAGAACTTACTGTTAGTTGTATTATTGTAAAGCTTTCATGGCTTTACATGCCATGAAATGTAGAGTCTGTATCAGTAAATCTGATAATAGGTTGAAAGCTCTTGTGTTTTAGGGCCAGTCCAGTTTATTTACTAATGTGCTCAGGCAGCAGTGATTTTAATGCTCATTGAAGGGCCAGAATAGTATGGCTTCTCTAGAGACAGAGAAAGGGCTCTGTCCTGATACGCTGCTGTGTATCTCCTCGCTCAATGATGTTAATGTGTGAGAGGTTACATGCGTGTGCCAGAGTAATACCTGGCTCCCTTCTTCTGCTGACAAGGATGTAAAATGTCTGATACTTAACCGACAGCTGACTGCCATGTTGATGAGCAATTGGATACCAGAATCCTAACCTATCCGGAAGTTACTACTGATATGCAAAATGAAAGCAAATTTTAGAGCTATCTCTGCACTTTGTCTCTTTCTTGAGTTGTCATTTCTGGAGTACAGCACGGTGTTAAACAGCATAGCAGTATAAGAACTACAGTCAGTTTTCTTTTATTGTTTTCTGAAGTTATCTCAATTGTCTTCTCCATAGGCAGGCACAATCAAAACAGCAGTCACGGGGACAACTATACAGACTGGTAAGAAGACTTCATAATTGGGCATTGGAGATGATAGGACGTAAGACTTTCATTCTTTTTTTACAGTATCACTTTTAATCCTGATTTTTGCTTTCAGCTACAGTGAGCGGGAATGTCATAGTGAACACTGTTGCTGGAGTCCCTGCAGCTACCTTTCAGCCCATCAATAAACGTCTGGCTTCACCTGTTATACCTGGAACACTGACTGTGAGTAGATTGTACACCAGTTGTATCTCTGGGTTCATTTTGGTTGCACATTGTATTGGTGGATCTGTTTCCTGCATTACTTATCAGAAATTCCACTCCTTATTAAGTTCACGTGTGTCTTATAAGTCTGTATCAACTCCTCTCTCTTAGGAAAATAGCAGTATAAACTGGGACAGATTATCAGAATAAAGTACCGAAGAGACAGTGCTTAACTATAGACCATTTTTAAAAGTACTATCTTAAGAAGTGGTTGATGTCAGTAATTTCCAGCCTCTCATATTTTATGCTCAGGTAATTGTGATCTTTATTTTAAGGCCGTATGACTACAGAAGGTTAAGCAAAAAATGACAGGTAGTAAAATCATACTTATGTAGTTGAGGGTTTGGTGATCAGCCTGACAAAGATTTAACCAGCTGCCAACTGTGAGATATACTCAAACACATTTATTAGAAAGGTTTGGATTTTTTTGCTTTATTTCTCATGTTGATTTCAAAACTGTATAATCCGGGAAGTTCATAGCTTTATACGAGATATGAAGACTGTGCAGAGTAATGACTGTGACTGTGTTCCTCTTCAGACTTCGGGAGGCACTGCAGCTGCACAAGTGGTGCATACCCAGCAGCGAGCGGCGGCAGCACCTGCGGCCTCCACAGAGCTGGTGACCATAGCATCTACGCAGGGGGTTCGTGCAGTGACATCAGTGACAGCATCAGCTGTGGTAACGACAAACTTAACACCCGTGCAGACCCAGACAAGATCACTGGTGACTCAAGTTACACCAGGTAATAATTGTATGCTTAGGGGTTGTTTCCTGGGGTTCGTACAGAATTCTGGAAGTCCGCTTGACCCGCTGTAGCCCCACAGTATTGAAAGTCTGACTCTGCTGGCTGCACAATTAAACAGTGATATGATTCCTAACTTGCTGATTGTTGGTGCTCAGATTGCATTTTTTTGTTGGTGAGTATTTCTGGACAAAGTGTTTGCTTAGCCTGTAGGGGTTACAATTAAAAAGGATGGTTAGCAATCAAGCAGTAAAATATTAAAATTGAGCACCACATCTATAAACTATTATGAAGAAAGGAGCATATATTTTATTATTTTTCATTGTGTTTATGCTAATGGGTTGTTGTATGTAGTCTACAAACTGTATTGTAGCCGAACATTCTTGAACCAAATTAAATTCAATAGTAAGTGTCCTCAGAGCACTTCTTTTTTTTGCTTTTCCTTTTGCAGCGACACCAACAGTGCAGCTCTCTGGCAAAACAATCACTCCTGCTCACTTCCAGCTTCTGAGGCAACAGCAGCAGCAGGCTGCTCAGGTGCAGGTCCCTCAGATTCAGGCTCAGGCACAAGCCCAGTCTCCAGCTCAAATAAAAACTGTTGGGAAACTGTCACAGGTGAGTAAGCATTGATGGCACTGTGGTGTACCCTATTTGCGTGGGCTAGAATCAAATGCAGGTCTCTCAAAGTTGATTCTACGGAAATTTTGTGAAGGCAGTGAAGACCGATGGCCATTTCAAATAGAACAGCTACCGCCACAGGTCAGGATGTAAAGCACTTACTGTTGCTTACCCACTGGCAACTTGTTGGGTAAAGGAGTTGCTCCTTAGCTCTTTGATCTTAACTAAAGTTTGGCATACAAAGCTGCAGGTCCGCCTCCATTCTTTTTCCTGTAGCCCTATAAGAGATGGGAAATGAAGAAAGTGGTGTGTTTTTGCAGGAGCAGCTGATCAAGTTGCAAAAGCAGAAGCTACAGCTTCCTCAGCAGCAGGCGGCGCAGCAAACACAGCAAGGGGCACAACAGCAAGCAGCACAAGTACAAGTGCAGCAGCAACAGCAAACTCAACAACTCACCGCTGTCACAGCACCTCGTCCTGGCGCAGTCCTCACAGGCACTACTGTGACAAACCTGCAAGTCGCTCGTCTTGTAAGTTGTCTCTGACTTCATGAAAACAGCTGTAGATGCCTTGTTGTCACTGCTGGTTTAAATGATCTGGATGTTGGTTATTCATGCACCTAAGTGCCCTTTGTGTTACTTAGGATGTACGAAAGACCTCTAACACAAATAGCTTTAATAGCACTTACTAACTGACGCATCTCTGAAGTGTATTAGTGTAAAGGAGAAATTATATTTGGAAACACTTACCACTATCACTTATTAATCACCTGTTATATGAAGCAAATATTCTTTGGCTGGGACAATAATCTTCATTCCTTACTGCTTAGACTCGTGTTCCTGCTTCCCAGCTTCAAGCACAAGGACAGATCCAGGCCCAAACTCCACAAGCAGCACAGGTTGCTCTGGCAAAACCTCCAGTGGTGTCCGTTCCAGCTGCTGTTGTGTCATCTGCAGGAGTCACTACGCTTCCTGTTACTGTTGCAGGAATCAGTGTTGCTATTGGGCAGCCACAGAAAGCAGCAGGTATGTCAGCACACTTGCTAAAATATAATACAGTTTTAAATTCCACTTCCATAAAGGTAGGGTGCTCAAGTAATGTCTTCTGTGGGACTTACACCTGAACAAACTAATGCGATGGAGGCTGAACTCCAAAAATGAGGTAAGAGAATTGTGCTTACTCCAGGTAATCTGGAGGTCAGTACCATTCTTAAGCCAGGAATCTGTGTGCGTGAGTGGGCGGGTAGATAGTTTTGAAAATGAAGCTGTGGGAATTGTATCTTTTGAAGTATGAAGCAGATACATGAGAACTTGTCTGTTGTAACTGTCTCCTGTAGTGCAGACGGAAGTTTTTCTGTAGGAAGTATAATTGTTAGAATGCAATTGTAGCTTGCTCATGCAACTCTACTGTCAAAATCATGTCTTATTAAAATCAGTAGGTTGTTAGTGCTCAAAGCTATGCAGATGTATGAGCCTGTAAAGCACAGTCTGTGTTTGCGTGTTGCTTGGGACAAAGTAGTAACATTGAAAACTCACCTTTGTAACTATGTTTCTAATTTTCAGGCGGTCAGACTGTAGTTGCCCAGCCACTGCATGTTCAGCAGCTTCTGAAACTCAAGCATCATCAAGCAGCACAGCAACAGAAAGCTATCCAGCCCCAGGTTGCACAGGGTCAAGCTACTGTGCAGCAAAAGGTACTCACAGTTTGCCCTTCCGCTGTGTTTCCTGATGTTTCTGGTTGTGAGGCTTTAGCTCTGGATTGTGGTGGCACTCCTAGGCAGTCAGTTAATATTCCTATGAGTTGGTCTTAACCATATCTATAGAGGACTCTTTGTTAATATCTGTTTGGTGTGATTTCCCATGCCTCAAACTTAATATAAGTTTATTGGTTTTGTCTTCTGTGTTAAGTAACAGAGATTAAGGTTCTCTTTAGTCACTTCTAATTCAACCAAGTCTGGAAAATTCCCAAACGTTTTTCTTTCATTTTTACATTGTGAACTGTGGAAAATACACTTTTCCCCAAAATGTCACCATCTCGTGGGCTTGGCTGTCACTGAGCCACCAACATGGTTACTACTGATGTGGTATTTTGGAAGTGTATTGCCATATGAAGTATGCCCGTGTGGTAAGAGAACCTTTAAATGATTCAGGACATGTATAAATGCGTGGAAGTTTTCACTCCCAGCTCCTTTGGCTCTTTTTATTTGAGAGGATTTGCTTCAGCAATAAAATGTAATTAATCTTATTAGCTACACACCTGTTCTTTGAAATACACGTCCTGGTAGTCGCTGATGCTTTTTTCCCTTTTGTAGATCAATGCTCAACAGGTCACAGTCCAAGCCCAACAGCAGACGTCGCAGCAACAAAAAGTAACCTATACTACACAGCCTGCCATTAAAACTCAGTTCTTAACAACCCCCATTTCCCAAACCCAGAAGCCAGGTGGAACCCAGCAAGTGCAGGCTCAGATTCAGGTACAGGTAACACTGTTCCACGCTTCTAAACACTACTGTGATTGGATAACCCTAAAGATAACAGGTGTAGTAACACTTCAGCACCTGCTTATATTAACTGTATAGTAAGATGAATTGGTGGTGAATATCTGGCCTTTTGCCAGGTCAGAGAAACCAGCAGGGAAGTTTGCCTTTTGTCTTCGAAAGAAATAAACTATCACCCCTTTTTTTTATTAGCCATGGATTCATACTGTTTCTATTACGGACAATTAAAATTGCATGTTCTGGTGCTGCCTTCTGGCCTAATCTCTAGCAGCTAAGAGGAGCTGATGATTACCTAATTTTCTGCATAACTAGATCAGTCTAACCATGGAAAAGGAAGGGGATGAGGAACTGGAAGCCTTACTCTTTCAAAGCTATATCAAAGATAAAGCATTCCATTAGAATGTCTGTGCTTCCTTCAGTGTTATATATAGTTAAGAGGAAACAAGCATATTACAGTTAAAGCTGAAAATTCTACTTTTCCTCTTTCCCTCCTAGCTAAGCATGCTATTCTAATATGCTGTTCTTAATTTATTTACAAAGCTGCACTATCACTGAGGAGGCCAGGATACCAACTTGCAGCAAATGCAACTTAGGACAGGTTTCTTGGTAGCGGTTTTGATAGGTATGGTGTGTTGCAGCTATTAGCAGTTTTATTTTGACTAAATCTTTCTTTATTTTATGGTCATTGAAGGTTGCAAAACTTCCCCAAGTGGTCCAGCAACAGGCTACCGTTGCCAACATTCAGCAGATGGTTTCAGTTTCCCAACAGGTACGTTTTGCCTGCAGCACCAAAACCTGATCCTACTGAAGGCTCATGTGTTTGGAAATACACGTGTTTTTCCCTTTGTGTGGTATGGGTAGAATTTTGGAAGGGTGTGGCCATTTCCCTCCTACAAAAACAGGTCACATGAAAACCAAGTCAGGTTGCTGTAAGTTCTTCAGTCAAATTTTGGTAGATAAAGCAATGTTTTCTTCATGAATGTTAGAGGAGCTGAGGAAAATACCCTCTAAAGCTGAAATAATTTTAAATATTAGCTTTCTGTGATGTGTAGTCAAAAAATTGAACTAATGAATACCATCTGAATTTGTTATACAAAAACTGGGACAAATTGGGAGTTGGAAGTTGTTTAGTTCCAGCTCATAAAGCTGTTTGAAGTGCTTAATAGAAGTCAGAGTGCTGTGGTGTCTGTTCTAAATGTGGCATGGTAACAGATTGGGAGCAGAGGAAGAGGTTCGGTCTCCCTTCCCTTTTAACACTGTTTAGAACAACTTTCAGATCATTAGCAACAGGCGTGCCTACACTGTTGATTGGCAGGAATGTTTAACTTTGGATGGAGGATGAAGCTGTTGCTCAGAAATCTAACCCAGTCAGCTCTTAATGTGACACAGTTTGAAGTGCAGTGTTTTAGCGTGGGATAAAATCCGTGGCTGTTTGTTATACTGATGATGAAGTGTTGTAAGCTGACTGGTCACCACCTCAGGTGTAATGCTGCAAGGGCAAGGTAAGCAGCAGGGAGCAGGAGCCTCATTGCTCAACACACATTGAGTTATTCCCTGTAGAGCTCTTGCCTGATTTTTCAAGGCACGTTAAAGACTGCCTTTCCTGTCTATTCAGTGTGTTCTTACCTTCCACGTACCTTCTGCAGTGAATCTAGGAGCACGTTGTTTAATCTGCACTGAGCAGGTCTGCGCTGCAGGCGTCCTGCCTCTTAGTTATCATTTGTAAGAAAAAATGACAGAACATTTTCTTACCAAACCCCACTGCCCACATTCCCAGTATGGCTTCCAGTCCTTTGTCTAAAAGAGAGCCAAGACTTTCACACAGCGGGAATCTAATGGCTGCCTTATCCTCCTGTCCTGTCTAGGTACAAGCTCAACCCCAGACTGTGACCCTGTCTCAGACCACAGCAGGTCAGCAGCAGGTTCAGGTGATTCCTGCAACAACCGCTACTGCCCAAGTTGTGCAGCAGAAGCTGATACAGCAGCAAGTTGTGACCACGGCATCTCCCCAGATTCAGGCTCCAGGTGTACAGAATCCAGCCCAGACACCAGCAACATCTGAAGCTCAGAATCAGCAAGCAAAAGTCCAAATGAGGACACCTACTGTCAGATTAAAGGCACCTACTAAACCAAGCTGAACTAATGATTAAATGCAATAACAGGGACATGCAGCATTTCTTGTTTGCTAAGCCAAGTGAGAAGCTACTCCAAGCACCCAAATGAAGTCAAACCACCTTTTTTTCTTCTTTTTTACCTTTAACAGAAGGACTTTGCAACACTTAGACATGAAAACTCTCACAGAAGTTCAGTGTTTTAGCAGCTCTTCAGCACTCAGAATCTGTACGGGGTGCATTCTGCTGCTGTTCTCTGTGCTGATTCAAACCTGATATATCAAACATTACTTAGATTTAAGTTATGTCCAGCTTCACAAAAGTAAATGGGTGAAATGCCATCAATCAGTACCATCCATCTGTGTTAGCATACCACAAGCTGCCCGTGGGACCGTGCAGTTCTTTGCTAGAGTTGGGATGTGCTCTCAGTATCTGTGCTGAAGCAGTTCAGAGCACCTGGTGTGGTTAACACCAAGTACCTTATGTCTCTGTGAAAGCTGCATGTTGTTCTAGCTTCAGGTAGATACCTCTGGAAGGTCTAACTTACATTTGAAGTGCTCCCTGAAAAGCTTAGCCAATAAATGTGAAAACCTGTAAGTATATGTAATTAAAAAGGAAAAAAAAAAGTTCATTCTCCATTTTTGTAAGCCTTTTAAAATGTTTGTTAGTAGTTTTGTGTACAGTTTACAGAAGCACCCACCCTGTGTGCCCGTTCTCATATTTCACTTTAAAGTAATGGATATTTTAGGCATGAACTAAGTAAATACTGTGTGATGTGTATTGGAGTGTAGCCTTTTTCATTGTTCAGCGGGTACAACCACACCAAGGCTCTGCAGCTGTTTGTCCCAGCACTGCTGCTGAGGGAACTCCCACGGAGCAAACGGAACCTCTGGGTTTTGTTCTGCCCTCGCAGCACCGTGCTGTGTTCAGTACTTTGTACTCAGCTTTCGGCTCGGGGAGGGGGGCAGGGAAGGGGGAATGGTGACATTGAGTCTTCAACCGTGTAAAGATGAGATCTAACTTTTGTACTACTCTTTTACTAAAGCTAATGGTGAATGTATCTTCAGGTGGGGACTTTGGCTGTGAATGGCCTCTTCCTCCAGCGCAGTTTGCCTTACTATGGAGAAAGCAAGGAGCTGCACAGAACTCTTCTTTACTTTTCTGGCATAAACAGAAAAACTGTTTGCAAACAGCACTGCATTGAGGAATCAGAGAACTGCTGCTGGCTTTTAATGGGTTTATCTGCCCTTCCTTTGGCCGTCACGCTGCACAACGTGCACAATTAGGCAACACTTACCCGTATTCCTTTTCCGAGATGGTTTTGAAGTTATGTTTTCATTGTGACCTTTTTACTCAGCAGAGCAAAGCAGAGCAGAGCCCGCTTCAGCGCGGGGCGGTGCCGCTGTGTGCCCCGCGAAGGAAACGCAACGGGCACCGCTGCCGGACGCTGAGCGCCGCGTGTTGCTGCAGCCCGGCGCCGTGCTGCGGTGCTGCCCGCTGTTCGCTTCGCTGTCGGGCGTCTCCGGGCGTTTGCACGTCTGCACGTGCCCCGGCAGCACCGTGAGGAACAGCGCCGTATCCCACCCGAAGGTGTAATAAAGTGTACATTTTGTAACCCGCCCTCGTCCCGCTCCTCGTTCCGCCGCCCCGCCCCGCAGCCGCGCCGTTCCGGCCCCGCTCTGGGCGGAGCTCCCCCGGCAACAGCATGGCGCGGCCCGCGCTCGCCGCCAGCCTGGAGGCCGTGCTGGGCGACCGCGGCAACGCCAACCGCGTCTTCGAGATCCTGGAGCTGCTGGCGGTGCGGGGCGCCGCGGGGGCGCGGGGCGGGGGGGGGCGCGGCGCGGGGCGGCCCCGGCGTCGCTCACGGCTCCGCTCTTCCCCAGGCCAAGGAGGAGGAGGACGTGCTGTGTGCCGCGCGGACGTGCCGCCGGCTGTTCGCCGCGCTGCTGCGGCGGGGAGAGCTGTTCGCCGGCAGTCTGCCTGCGGAGGAGGACGCGCTGCGCGGTGAGCGGGGATGGCCGGGGCGGGGAAGGGGCCGGAGCCGGGAGCGGCCGCGCGGCCGTGGGGTGGGAGCGTCAGCGCCGCGCCTTTACCTCGCAGGGAACTACAGCGCTGAGGAGAAATACAAGATATGGATGAGACACCGCTACAACGACTGCGTGGAGAGCTTGTCCGAGCTGCTGGGCCACGACTCCTTCCAGGTCAAGGTAAGCTGCGGGACTGTTGCCGGATGCGGGTCTGTGGGGTAGCAGCAGACGGTGGGAATGCTGCAGGGCCTTCCTGGGGCTCCACCGCCCCTCTGCTCTGCTCGGTAATGCCATCCACGTGGCTTTCTCACTGAGCAGCCCCTGTGGGCCTGAGCGCCGCTGTGCTCCTCCAGGTGAGGGCTGCTTCTACTCTGTGTTTTGAAGGAATCATCGCTCTGCACCCTCATGAAGTTCGTGGAGCTGGAGGCAGAATGCCCGCTGGTTGCAGAGAAGTGGAAGGACAGCATCGCCTTCCCTTGCGATCTCCTGAAGGTGAGCTGCAGAACCTGCGGAGCTGAGGCTTCAGGCAAGGAGAGGGGGGTGGAGAAGAGGGATGTGGGCTCCAGAGATGGAAATGCCTGTAGGGTGCTGCCCTTGATGGGCTGGTGGTGCGGGAGCAGCTGCCTTGTGCGGGATCTGGCTGGATTCTTGTGTATTTCTGAAGTATCAGCTCTGATTCTGGGGGGAGATAAGAGGGAAGGTGCTGCCCCCGGCTCAGCTGCTGCATCACATCTACATTACGGTGTCTGTGATACGAGGGATTTGGGTTGGAAGCACCCATCACAGTGGACGGTGAGCAGTGCAGGCAGGACACAGCTCTGCTCACCAGGCAGGGGTTGCCCTCAGCCCTCTCAGCTGTCTGCTCCAGTGCAGTAAGAAACTGACTTGTTTTTCTCCACCATCCTTTTGCTAGGTGGTTGTTAACGGCTTAATTCCCATACACGAGGATGCTTCACTGCTCATCTCTCGCTTCCAAGAATACATGGAGTATGAGGACGTTCGGTACTTCGTCATGAAGGCGGTTACTGAGAGCATCGGGCAAGTGATGCAGAAGATAAAAGAGGTAAGGAGTGCTGGGATGGGTGTGGATGAATTGTTGCTCTGAAGCACACACCCTGGTGGTGAAGCAGGGAGGAACTACTGGTACATGGAGCAACTTGGGAAGCAGGAGTAATAAGTGCACCTATTTGAAGGCATTGATTTTTTTTGTTTGTTTGTAGCGTATGCTAATTACGTGTAAGACTGAAAGCAGTCTGGAATTGGAGATAGTCCAAGATGTACGTTGTTGATCAGGACCTCACAGTCAGAGCTCTTGCTTCTGTTTTGCCCAGGTCTGCAGCTTGAGTGGCACAGAGCATAAAGGTTTCGTTCTCTTTGGTGTGTGGGAGGTCTTTTTTCTTTTGTTGGACGCACCAGTTTGGTTAAATCAGAGTCAGTTCTGATGTAAGTTTTGTGGTAGGTAATTGAGTGATATTCCAGGCCAGGGCAGTGATGGAGAAGCAGTATGCAATACAGCCATCACAGATTTTCTTTCCTACTTACATTCAGTGATTGAGAAACAGGAGACTGTGGAAGCCCGGTGTGATTTCCCTCTGTGGTGGCCCTCACTTCCTGCTTTGACCCTCTGCTTTTTGTTTGTCTGTTTCAGAGGCCGCTGCCGTTTTACCAGCAGAACGTATTTTCCCTCATTTCACCCATTAACATGCCCAACAAAGAGCGTGACATGGTCAAATTTATGGTGAAGCAAGGTTAGTAAACTCCACACGTGTCTCTCGTTTTTATCGTGTAAAGGCTTTGTCAGTGTTTGCTAATGAAAAACTGTGTTTCTGCGAGCACAGAGATTCTGTCCAGCATTATGAAATCCACATCGCGCACTTTGCAGTCAGGTCTGTTGCAGCTTTGTATCAATACAAACAGCCCATAGCAAATTCTTAGAGACCCTGGTTTGGGGAGCACTGCCTTTTCCTCGTGCTCCTGCTCTCATCTTAACAGCCAGGAAAGGAGTGCTCCTCACGCAGCGACAGGGCGGCTGCTGGAGGTGATGGGGAGGCTTCTGAGTTGGAGTAAAGGTATGCTTCTAGCTGAACACTGATGTGTGCCAACCTATCTGGTCTAGGGAGATCTCCAACACTGAGCTTTAATGTCTCATGGGAACGTTTATGATCTTTACCCTGCTTTATTCATAAGGTTTTCTCTCACTGCATTTTGTTAGGTTGCCGAGTGGGAAGAAAAGCACTGTTTACCTTCAGTGTGTCCAATTAAGCTTAGGGGAAGAGGGAAAAGTTTGACTAATAAAATGCAAATTTCCTTACAAATAAGTTTGGTCCTTTATCTGAGCAGGTTTGTATTCTTTCAGTTCTGCGCGGGTATTTGTAGTAACTGGAGTTGTTTCAAAGGACTGAGTAAAACAAGTCATCGTTTTTGTTTCTAACATCCATCTCAAGTTCCATCTCTCTTTCACCTTTCTTCTTAGATAACCGGGAGGAATGGAAGGTGTCGAAGCTGCAGGTAACTTCACTTGGTGCTTCAAAGTTCAGTTTTCTACTGAAAATAGAACTTCATCTCCGTGTGTGTATCTCACTGCTTGCAATTCTGTTTTAAGGCACACAAGCAGGCGTTTGAAAGGATGTGGCTCACTTTCCTGAAGCACCAGGTGAGTGGGACTTCTGTCCCTGATCCGGATTGCTTTCCAGTTGCTAATCCTTGGAGGCTGCGGCCATCTTTTGCCTGGTGCTCCTGGTTGGACCCCTCTGTGCTTCCACCATTAGATGAGATCAGCCCACTCACCATCTCTGCTGTTCTCCTGGCAAAGGAACGTTACCTCGTGTATGGTCTTTTTCTTCTTACTCTTAGCCTTTTTCTCTACCTTAAACAAGCTTGCTCGTAAGGAGTTATCTGCAGCAGAACAACTTGTGTTCCCGAGCCTTTTTGCTAGTGACTTTCCTACTGCTTTTCCCTCTGAGCTGTGATGAGGCTTTTAGCTGAGCATTCACTTATTTCAATGAACTCAGTTGTCAGATGTCACTTGTATGCTCTCCCATTTGTTGCTGTGAACCATTCTGTTTTGTCCTGACATGTTCCCTTTTGCTTGAGTTGTCTTTTTGACCTGCATGTTGCTGTTGCTCTTGGAGTTCCCATTTTGATGGTCTGACTGTATTGCTTTGTCCTTCACAGCTACCCAGTGGCCTTTACAAAAAAGTTCTTGTTATTCTGCACGACTCCATCCTGCCTTATATGAACGAGCCCACTCTCATGATAGACTTCTTGACAGTGGCCTATGGAGTAGGTGAGTGAAAACAGGCTTTTAGCCTTTGTGTGGCTCTGCAGCACAGTACATACGTAGCTGGGAGGGCTGCTGGATGCAACGCCACAGCTTTGGGTGGGATGATGCTAAGGGACTGGGGTGAATTCTGTTGTCCCCAAAAGTGAGATGCGTTTACCTGCATCTGTCGCTGTCTGTTGGTTGTTGTATGTTAGGAAGGGTATATTTTTGAATTTGTTAAGAGTTGAATACAGCAACAATTTCTTTTCGACACAGAGTTCAGACACCACTGCTGCTACCTGGGCTGTATCCAGAAACAAGATGTGCAGTTTCCTTCAGAAATGGCCTTTCTGAGGAGGCCTTTTCCTTCCCAACTGTAACTTTCTTGGGAAATTAATGCGGAATGTTTGCGTCTGCCTGTTCTTCTAAACTACAGCTTAATCTATGCAAGTAACCTGTGATCCTTAGAAAGGTTTTGGCTGAGCTTCAGTCACCTTATAGCCATCACACTGCCTCTACTTACAGACACTGCTGGTTTTGTGCTACTTCCAGGAAAGTTTAATCATGAATCAGGTCGTAACTGATGATTCTGTCTATCCATGTATTATACTGATAGATGCCTGCTTTCTTACAGGTGGAGCAATTAGTCTTCTAGCCTTAAATGGATTATTTATTCTGATTCATCAGCATAATCTGTAAGTAAAAGGAGCGTATTGTTTAAAGGGATATGGGTGTCTGCATTTACATCTTCTTATAAATGGAACTGAAAAGAATTCTCCACCTCTTCAGGCTTTAGCTGTGAGGAAGCCGAGCTCTGCCCAAGAAGCTCAGCTGTTTGGATGCTGAGCTCTTCTGATAGTTTGACCTTTTTTTCGGCTGAGCCTAAATACCCCCTTCTTCAGACTGTGGTTGCTCAGCTCTTGGAAATCAATTTCCATTGATCTGATGGTGTAGCAGAACTGTAGTCTTTGGATCCTGTGCCATTTGCAGTCGGTGAATGTGTTTTCACATCTCCAGAACAGCTGGGCACTGCACCGGCCAGAAGTTCACCTTACAGCTTGATTTCAAGTGGTGGCTGTGAAGGCAAATCACAGAAAGCTCAACAATCACCCATGGCACAGCAGTGATCTTATGAGTGGTTTTATGAGGAATGAACAGAAGCATTTATAGACACAGTGTGGTCCTATTGCACGTTGCTGATCAGCAAAGGATGCTGTTTTCTTCCTTTCTGCCTTTTCAATAGGGAATATCCTGACTTCTACAAAAAGCTGTACAGCCTTCTGGACCCTTCTATATACCACGTGAAGTACCGAGCCCGCTTTTTCCATCTGGCTGATCTGTTTTTGTCTTCATCGTAAGTAGAACTTTTGTTATATATGTACATACATTTTGCTCCTACTTTTCTGTTGGCCAGAGTCCGTTCTTGAACAGCCTCCCATATCTGGATTTAATGCAGTCAGTGTGCTTGCTGAATGAAGTCTGTTTTCTTATTGAGAAAACCGAATCCAAGAGTGTTACTGTAGTGCTGTGTAATTCTTCATGTGATGTTTCTGAAGATGCACCACACATCTGTCTAGTTCCACAGAGTAAAAGTGCAGTTCATTATCTGAGTTTGATCAGCAAATCATTATGGATGTGTTTTGATCTGTATTCCAGTTTGGCTGAAAGTGATGGTTTTTCTCTCCATCTTTATGAATATGGAAAAGGAACATTTGCAGGCTTTTTATAGAGGCAGTATCATAAATCTGTTGATAAATTGATGACCTTTTTGCAGACATGTAATATTGAAATATAAAGCATTTGACACTCTTGTCTTGATGCTGTCAATTCATCATGCCCAGGGAAGAAACTAGATATGCAGCTGGTCATATAGTTACCATCATATGTTGTAAAATAAACCAAGAATAATGCTCAGCACGTGATATTTAATATCACCCCCCTTGTATTCATAGTGTTCTCTGGAGAGAGCAACAAGACGTGGCAGATGGTTGTACCTTGGGGTGGCTTTGCAGAGCCTTGCAGGTGTGCGAGCCGTAGGGCTGGAGGCTGAGTGGCTGGTAACGGTCATCTTTCATCCCAGCTCTGCTGCCTGGAAGAATGTGCCTACGTGAGCTGATTGCTGTTAAAGATTTGCATTTCTACCATAAAAGAGAACTATTCTGCACATTCTTGTTACAGCAGCTTTATGTTCCCATTACCAGCTGCACTGCTTGCTCTAGTCCTGGAAGTATTATGTAAATTTAACACCGTGGCACGTGTATTAATTAAACCCACAGAACTGCACTAGAAAAGTATAATTAAGGTTGCCTGGCCAAGCACTCAGAAGTTTATAAAATGACTGAATAAAGACAGCAGTGTGAATGACCGCATACAAGAGCGGTGCTTGGCTACAGCAAGTGTTTGGAGTAGTGCCACGTGTCTGGGTTGAATCACAAACTGATCTGAGATTATTCATGCACTGAATGGAAATGCCCCTAAATTTGTTCCAGACAGCACACAAGACCCTATGTAACTGCTTGAAATCATGATGCTTTGCTGTATAGTTCCTCTTCACTTCATAGTCTGAAAAGCTGAAGAATCCCACTGGTCCTTAGCCTGACATGCTGTTTGGGTTGATGAGTGTGTTGGTTCACTTGCTGGAACTGTGACATGCTGGTTTCTTCTTCCTTCCCCATAGTCACTTGCCAGCATACCTGGTGGCAGCATTCATAAAGCGCCTGTCCCGGCTGGCCCTCACTGCTCCTCCCGCGGCTCTGCTCATGGTCATTCCTTTCATCTGTAATCTCTTTCGGAGGCACCCGGCCTGCAAAGTGCTGATGCACAGACCTAATGGGCCACAAGGTAAGAGGGAAAGGGGGAGGGGGTACTTCTGTGTTATACCTTTAGGCAGCAGGAAGAGCAGGATCCCTGGAGAGATTCTGGCCCCAGTTCTGAGGTTTAGAAAGAACCCTCCATTCCTTGGCTTTGTGGAAAGCCAACAGGCTGCTCCTCTAAGTGTTAAGACTCATCTGCCTTGCCCCTCTTTGACCGTGGGCCTCACAGTTGCCCCCTTACTTCAAAGCAGGAACCAATCCTTGCAGTCCCCCCAGTGAATGGGGCTCTGAGCCAGGCACACAACCAGGCTGCTTCCACGTGCTAAGGGCTGAGGGAGCTGTACCAGCTACTGAGCTTGTCTTGTTCACTTCAAGGTTCAATAATAAATAAATGAGAAAAGAAATTGCACACAGAAACCAGAGGCCTCTTCAGTTTGTATTTAGAGTGTTTTTGTATAGGTGGACGTACTGGATCATCAGCAGCCTTAAGTGTTCTTCATCTATCTGTGGTTTAACTGACCAGTGCTGAATGCCAGTAGTAGCAGTTCAGAGTTGCCCGAGATGCCCTTGAATCAGACCATTCCAGTTCTTTGTGCTCTTAGAAGTAATCTCATTCTGTGGTGCTGCAAACAGTGATGCTTGGGTCATGCTGCAGGGTGTCAGCTTGTTTCTGGATCCTGAATGTGTTGGGACACTGCAGTTTTAGCTGCAGCACTGCTGTGTCCCTGGGTTCCCTCTGGCATTATGGACATCACAGGAGGTATTAGCTCTGTATCTCTTTCCTTAGATTTGTCAGAAGATCCATATATTATGGAGCAGGAAGAGCCATCTGAGAGCAGGGCTTTGGAGAGCTCACTCTGGGAGCTTCAGGTACGTCATTTAACAAGGCACATCTGTGTATGGTACAGCCTTCTCCCACCCTTGCTGCTTTCGTGACACAGCTGGGCAGTCAGCAGTATCACTTCCATGAACCTGCTGACACACGTCTTGCAAATGAAATGAATTTCTGGCTGCTCTTTTACTTTACATCACTTTATGTCCTTAGTGTAAGAGGCAGAGGATTTTAGACACATGAGAACCAGTGCCTGCTAATTAGTAGGAGTCCTGTGAGAACACATCTGACCATGCAACTGAAAAGTGGGCTGTTAATAGCTGAAAGAGTAAATAGTGGCACATGTACGAAGATTTTCTTTGGAGGGGACAGAAGAGCTTGCTGAGCACTGATGGAAATTAATTGGGTACAGATAGGTCATCGTATAGAAATGACTTGTAAAATGCTGGAGAAGACTGCAGCGTTCACTTTTCACATGGGACATTTGTAGGATGGCATATGAAGGCTGAAATTAGTTCAATTACTCCTGGTGACTCTAAAACCTTACTGGCAGGATTATTGCTTTCCACTGAAATACTGCAAGGATTTTGTGCAAGGTGGCTGTTGCTGGAGAGAGCAGGAGCTCAGATGCAGCACTGGGGCTCTGGGAGGTGGCAGAACTGAGGTGTGCACTGTAGTAGCTATGGCCAGTGGAGGAATCCACCTGTCTTGAGCTGAATGTGCACCTGGTGAAAGGGTGCTTTAATATGTTCCAAGCATGGCTAAAATCTGTATTTCTTGAAGCTGTGAAGTAACAAGGTAACATGGACGTGTATTACCTTGTGCTTATTAGACCTTCTCCTCTTTATCTTGCAGTCTCTACAAAACCATTATCACCCAGATGTGGCCCAGGCAGCTGCTATCCTCAACCAGTCGCTGTCTGAAATAGAGGATGACATCTCGGGGCTCTTGGAGCTCTCAGCTTCTGAGGTAGTGTTGCTGTGCTTTTATGAATGACTGTAACTAGAGGAAGGGAGACTGCTTCCTGAATGCAATAGCCATGTCCTGTTGGTCAGCCTTGCTGCTGAGGAAGGAGCTATGTGGACTTGGTTACCTACAGCCAGGGAAAAGGGGAAAACGTCTGTTAAACAGCAGAGCATTTGGCAGCGGTAGTGGCAGGACTGGCTTGTATTGAAAAGGTTTATTGTTGTAGCTTTTATGATGTCAGAGTGAGCATTGCTATCAGCCATGGTAAAGGGCTTGTACTGAATTTTGTCAATTTTCTCTTTTTGTAGCTTTTTGATAAAGAAATAAAGAAAACATCTGCTAATGTGCCGCTGGAGTTTGAGCAAGTACGAGGTTTGTTTGGGAAGAAAAATGATATCTTTGCAGAACACTTTGCTTTAGATTGATGTGATCTCTTAAAAACACATCTGCACAACTGACTGATGTTAAGGACCTGCACAAAACTCATATGTTTCGCTGGACAGTTCTGCCTTTGAAATATCTTCAAGTGGTGAAAGCTGGACTGCCTTCAGAAGGAGCAGCCTTCTTCAGGGACCTTTTCCAGTATCCACGTATGGACTTTCTTTTGTTGTTCCTCATGTCTCGTGCTTACGTACTGATGCCTGATGTTTTGGAGGGGTTTTCTCTCACAGTAATGTTTTCTGGACTTGTTCACTGTTGGAATCCCAGCCCTTTTCTCCAAAGCTGCTGGAGCTGGCTGAGATCAGTGAGTGCACTGACAGACCGCCTTGCTGCCATTCGGAGGGTCTGAGGGGAAGAGTGGTCTTGCTTCTATGTCTCACATGTGTTTGTTTTATAAAAGAGCCAGCAACCATTTTGTAGTGAGTGACCTCAGTACATAACTGTAAACATCACGTTCTAATTATACATTTTTTTATATATGTTTTTAAGCTCACTTCAGAGAGATGACTTAGCTTCTATATAGTGGTTTTAACATGCCCACGTTGATACATAGAAAGCTTAGGTTTGTCAAAAAGTATCAGATGATGCTCAGTGATTCCATGTATGATGTGTTGTTAATGTTCCTTCATGGACGTTTGATGTTTCTTAATTCAGAATACTCATGAGCTTTGGAAATGAGCATAATCGTGGTGACTGTGCAGGGCAGCCAACTGATGTGCAGTGGAAAGTAGTTTAATCCTTGATTTTTTGCTTCAGAATGATAAGCAGCTTAATGTAGTTTTGCTCACAACCTGCAGGCGTTGCAGAAGCTGTGGCCAGTGTGTATGCAGGTGCTAATTAAGTTTTAACTACCCCACTGATATTAGAATGGCTTTGTTAATTTGGATTTTTCATACGGTTCCAGAAGTCATGCAGAAATTCCTCCTGATAGTGTTTTCCGTGGTGTTAAGTGCTGTGCCTTGGTTTGAAATGAATTCCTTGTTCAGAATGCAGATGAACTCACTCAGGACTCCTTTTCTAATTATTTTCACCGACTTATTGTTATCTCATTAGGCTTCAGCTCTGCTTACAGTGTTTTGAAATCGTGTTTTGTGGAGGAGAAAAATCCAGTCCAGAGGCCAAGAAAGCTCATTTCTGGCAGCCAAATCTGTTTAAATCAGGCAAATCTGTAGCTGTCCTAGGCACGCTGTGTTATATTTTCTTCATCCACTTGTCTTCATGCTTTCTGAACAATGGGCACGTCCTCAGTGCAGAGAGCTCTGCCTCTCCTCCTCTGGTACTTTTTAACTCCGGTGAGATGTTTTCAGGACTTTTTTTTTCTCTTTTTTTGAAGAACCTTTAAAAGTTCTTCTGAAGAAGCACAGCAGCGTCCTCCCTGGCCAGCCTGCTTTCCCATTTAGTGTGGTAGGAAGGCAGAGCAGCTGAGATAATAACTTACAGCTTGAGATACCTCAGCTCAGGTTCACCCAACCCATTTCAGCTTTAAAACGTGTCTCCTTATATCTGTGTTGTGTTTATGTGTTTATTAAATACTTAAGTGCTCTTACTCTGCAGAAATGTGGACCACATAACTATATCTAAAGGGCATACATACACACGTGTATCATCATTTAAATGAAATGGTGTACCGTGGAAAGGTGGGTACCTTGAATACCTTTCTCTGCATCTTTCTGTTTTGCTGACATTACTGATGGACAATGTCATTCCTATCTTCCATAGTACTGATGCTATGGGAGCGTTGGGATTCTTTTTTAATACATGGATATTAAACTGTTGGAGCAGCAGACAGTCACAGTCTCATGATATGGAAAATGAGGGACTTTTCTCGTGTTCGTGTATCTGGAAGAAGGGTTAAGCTCTTTCTCAGTGGAGTTCACGGCTTAAACCCTGGATGGCCTTTACACAAGTCCAAAGACTTCATCCCCAGCCTCTGATGCTGCACATCCCCAGGCAATGTCCTTAAACCTTCCCCTCCTGAGGAGAGCTGTAAGCCTCCGCCTGTCCTTGGGAAAACATTCCACCTGGTCTTTCAACAAGCTTTTATCTTTAAACTTTCACCCTCTTCCCCTCAATAGGAGCTAGTGGGATAAAAAAAATCAGCAGTTATAAATATTGAAAGTTTCATCTGCACAGAGTGAACAACCCTTATCAGGCTGCACACCCGCTGCTGCTGTGCTCTACAGGTCTCCACGGACTGCAGATTATAGATGCTTTAATCATAGCGTGTATTAACTGGGAGGCCAGATTGAAGTACCAGGCAGAGAGCTCATAAGTCATTCCCGTTATTATTTGATTGTTATCAGATGTAGAGAGGGAGACAGAGCTGCTGTGTTTTGTTTTTGTTGTTATTTCAGTGAGCAGAAAGGGTGGTTTTATGAAAGTACTGACGTCGCCTGCCTCCCTGACCTGTTACTGCCTCATTCCCCCACCAGAGGACAGTGATAAGGTCTCTAGTTTGCAGTGGACTGCCCTTGGTTTACTCCTCTGAGCTTTCATTCATTTAAAAGCTGTTTAAAGTCATCCTAGCCCAAAGGTAAGAAGTCACACCGCTCATCAAGAGCATGATGAGATTTATCGTGTGAGTTTGAGGTCCAGGTGCCCATGGTGTTTGCGTTAAGCAGCTTAGATTTTTTACTTTTAAGATATTCACTGGGGGATAGAAGGAAGTGACTGTAAACAGATAGATGGAGAAGTGCAAATGCAGCTGGAGATTGGTGCAGGCTTGCTCTGAATACAGGGCTGTCTGCTCAGGGCAGTCAGTGTTCATGGCTGTCCTCTTCCAGCATGGGGACATAAGAAGGCTTGGCTGTAGGCTGGCTGTAGCCTCCTAAGAAATCAGATCTGCCTGTAAGATAGCATTTCACACCACACATTTGGACATCTCTGGTATTTGGAAGTGTCCAACAGGAATCCCTGCCTGTCTTCTTAGCCAAATGGGGGGAGTCTGCTCCGTGGACCTCTGGGTGGGCTGGAGGGTTAGTGGCTGCTGCTCCTCTCAATGTGCAGGGGCTGGACAGTGAGCTGACAAACCCTGCTTCAGCTTCAAGAGTTGGACCCATAGACTCACAAGTACTCAGAAAGCCGACCAGTAAGGAGTGCTTGGCCTTGATGACCAGCTGCTATCAGCATTAAGGGGGTCTCCTAGCCCTGTAGGGCAGCTGTGACCACCTTTCTGCTGCCTAGTTTTGAAAAACAAATGAGCTCTTGTGTAATTGACAGCCCGGCTCAGACAGAGGACTACTGGACATCAGTTTGACTGACACCAGCCTTCTCCAGCACTACTACAATCAATAGCCATTAACTGAAGTCTATTGGACTTGTGGATTTACTGCTATTAATAAGCCAAGTGTCTATCTGGGTGTAGTTTATGAAGGAACTTTTAGGTCTGTAACGAGAAGGAACTGCCTTTCTATAGTTCTGTAGCCTTATCCCTGGGCTTGGAAAGGAGAGAACCACAACTTTTAGAGTCAGAAGGGAGAAACAACTACAACCCACTGAGCTCACCCCATCCTTATAGCTGTTCATCTGTCAGAGATGAACACTGGCTCTCCACAGGCTGCTGTGCCAAATTTCTGAGAAATAAACCCTCTCTATCAGGGTGCTGTTGTTGACAGTGCACTTACAGAGGATGCGAGTGTCAGCTCCATACTAGCAGAGTTAAACCCTGTAGGATCCCTGCCCTGCTGGTGTCCCCATTTTGTTGATAAACGAACAGAGAAAACCTTATCAAAATGAACAGACTGCAGTCCTGCTAATGTAGCTCCACTTGTGCTGAAGATAATTGATGCTTTAATAACGCTACACATTATCCAGCTTGTGGCTGGAGTGTACATGTGAGGAGAGGCATCAATCACAGGTAGTTGTATTCAACTTTTATCAGTGTTTAGGTGGGTGGCAAGGTGTGTTCTGTGCTGCTCTCAGGGAAAGAGCGTTGGGCTCGGAGATAGCAAGTGAATGAATCATCACCTGCCTTTTGCCTGTATCAATTTCCTGCAGATTGGGAGAGTGAGGATTTACGTTTGCAATTATTTTCAATTTAACTTTCAATTATTGCAGCAGGACACTGGAGATGCCATGTGCTGCTGTGCTGGAAACAGACTTGATGATGAAAACTGCAGCTCCCAAC
>PPHD01004992.1:0-20078 GCA_002909625.1 Bambusicola thoracicus | reverse complement strand
CACCACCTGCCTGGGGAGCCCGTCCCAGTGCCTGACCATTCTCACGGAGAAGTAGTATTTCCTAATGGTTGAACCTGAATCTCCTCTGGCGCAATGTGAGGCCGTTCCCTCTAGTCTTATCACTAGTTACGTGGGAGAAGAGGCCAACCCCCACTTCACCACTACCTCCCTTTGGGGAGTTGTAGAGTTCTAAGCTCTCATTTCTTATCCTAAATCAAACGCCCTACACAAGCCACACTTCTATTGGATTGTTGCTGAAGTCACTGTCATGGTTTTATGACCGTACGTAGTCTGGACAACAGCACAAATTTAAAGTAATAGTAATCTATTCACTCTTTTAAACCAGAGCACCCAAAAATTATGATTTTGAAGAAACTTCCATCTTTCATCAGCACTAACAGCAAGCAAAAAACAAACAAACAAAAGTTATCTGCCACTTCATCTGATGTCAAAATAACTCCTTTTTCACCAACTATTAGATTCAAGGAGGCCTACACATTCTTTGTTCTTGTTAAGCAGGCAGAGCTCAAAGAGCATAATGAATATAAGGAAGAAATTGACATCAAAGCAAACAAACAAACCAAAACAACCCTACACCATTCAATTAGCACCAGGTTGTCCTTCACTCGGCTTCCCCTACCCTGTAATGTACTCCCCCCCGTACTGTTAAGCATGCATCTTTCTACATACAGAAAAAAGGAACAGTTACTCCTTTTTACTATGTTTCTTCCATATTTTGCCTTATCTGTTCTAACACATGCTCGAATTCAAAACACTTTTTTTTCCTATTTCTCATTTTATTCTTTCAAATTACATGTCTTCTCACATCAATGGTTCATCTCACCTTCATTTTCTGTATCTAGCTATTGTTGTTTCTCCTGCTTTCCAACAAGAACAAAGAACGAGTCAAAATTCTGCTTACCTACAGCAGGCCAACTTGCTGTACTCTGAGCACCACTCTATAATTACCTCTCTACTTGTGTTTGCTGCTTACCACCTCCTGCCTATCTTCTCCAGCACTTTCTGATTCATTTATTAGCCTAAACAGGCTCCAAAGGCACCACGAGGCATGACAATAAATAGGCCTTATGCAGCTCTAAGCAAAAGACAGTGAAAATAAAACATAAGAATCAATGAACATGACATATAAACAAAGAAAAATATCAAACAGCATTATATCTCTTCCTGAGTCACTACAGTAACAGCATAATCATCTGCACTAACCTTAGTCTTAGAATCCACATTATTCCTAGCAAGGACCAGTGGTGAGGTTCATCAGTTTAAGGAGGTGAATGAGACAGCAGCTGAGCAGTCAGGCTAGAGAGAAGCGCTACAGTAGCAGAAAAGCTTCTCCATGCATCTGTGCTCTGACAAACTAACAATTCTAGAAACAAGAGAATTTGCCATACCGGAAGCAGCACTAACTCCTTCCATAAAACAAGCACAACCACTCAAGTACCACTATTTTGCACAGGAATCCAGCCCCTTCCACCAAAACACCCCTACCAAACCCTGATAACACAACCAAGTACAAACTTACACACACATATGAAGCACGTGTTCATCAAAGGTGCAAATAATAACCCAGTTAACACCTAACAATTTTATTTTCAATTAGTTCCAATTTATTTTGAAAGGTAAAATGTGATTGTGTGGATTTCCACAAAACATGTCTGTCAGTGAAGTTTAATGTTTTTCTTTTATGAACTAGAAAATCTGAGTAGAGAACACATCTAAATAAAGGAAAGGGGAACATCAGTTGTAAATAGAAGCATGAGATGAGACAGAAAGGGAACGAACAGCATGGCTACTGGCAGTAGCAGAAAGTGAGCATCCTGAAGCAAGAAATCCTGCCATGCTTATATTTGCAGCATGTCCGGTTAGACATCGCTCTGGCACATCAGAATTACCTAATAAATGAAAACAAGGCACTTACATAATGCACAGCCTCACCAGGCAGCTGTGAAGATCTAGCCAGGTAAACAAATAGTTTTCTCATTCATCGCACTCATCTGCTGTGTAGTTGGGGTGGCTTTTTGGTGAAATCCCAGGTTTGCTTCAAGGTTAAGATTCAGTTTAATTCAGACCTTTCACGTTACACATTTGCTCTCCATTATGAATATTCTTTTATTGAGAATGACTTCTTCCCATGTAACCTGATTCTAAATCTTACTGCACATTTAATACCATCAAACCGTACACTGGAACCAAATTAAGTCAAGCATTTTAATGAGAATCCAGAGTCTTACACAGTGGTTTAAGAGCAGAAAAGACAGTTAAGCCACTACTAACAGCATGCTTAAATTTAATAACCAAATACTGTCCTTTATACCTTGCTTATCTGTTTTCTGTGCAAGTACATGCAAAACACTGCTCAAACTTACACGTCAAGATTTGCTCCTAATACTTGGCAAATATAACCTTGACATTATCTGAAACTTGAGACCTCTTCTGTTTCCAGATAAGGTGCCAACATTATAATAAATCATAATAATGGAAAAAACATTGCTTAAAAACCCAAAGCTGTCTACCCAAAAAAGTAATTAAAGTAATACTAGTGCAGGTAAGAAGCTTTAGAGTAAGTCTTGTCAGCTTTACTGATAAACTCTTTGGCTTGGCAGTCATGATGGAATTGATTATTTTTTTTTTAATGATTTGCAATACACAATTTACTGTAATTGTAAATTGTATGAAGGAGACAAACAGGTAATAACTCATCATTATCTTTTGGAATTTAAGGAAGAATAAATATCAAATTAAAAATATAAATTAAGCAGTAAGGAAATTCAAAATGAATGGAATTGCCTCCTTAATTAGTTTGGCATTTGAGCCACAGAACTTGATGCTGGATGATGAGAACACCAGAGCTTCACATGGGCACGTGGTACGAATGAGTTCACGGAGATGAAATTCACAGAGGAAATTCAGGTCTTCAGTGCACCTGTAACTGAAAGTTCCTGGGCTGTAGGTTGCAGGCTGAGTAAACGCTTACAGGGCGGGATGAGGTAAAGAAGGATATGCTTGCCTCTTTCATATCCATCTGCCTGGGGTATTGCCAAAGGCTCTTGAGAGATCACTGATTTCGCATGCTTTTACGTAATCTTTGTAGTAATTCCATCATGGAAAGCATTAATTGTTAACGCCAGGACTTATCCAGACATGTAAATGTGTGGCTGCCTCCCCCATGAGCATCATGAGCAAGCGCCATGGGAAGACAGGGAACTGTAATAATCCTAATGTTTGAAGACACCCACAATGCAAATTCATAACCAGATGCTGAAAGATGACCATGCAAATGGACTTTCAGACCTTAACTGAGTATCACACAGTCCCAGAGGGCCTGCAGCATACCACATCTCAGTGAATGAGGAGCTACAGCATCTGAGCGGTTCAAGTCTTCTGAAGATACGACTTCAGTACTACCCTCTTGTTGCAAAAAAAAAATAAAAAGAGAATGCTTCATCACCGTTGCAAGCACAGCAAACAGGTTAAGAGGAGGAAAGCTTCCAACAACTATCATGCCTCCACACTGCTTCCTCATTCCCTCCATTTTCTCTCTCTCCACCCATTTCCACGCCATCACCTCCACAGCTCCCTGACCCCTACGCTCCCCACTTGCCTGGCGCTGGCATATCCCCTCTGCAGCATCAGCCTTCAAGGTGTCATGTGGGGCCCGTGGTGATGCTCTGGGGCCACCCAGGCTTGACTGAGGGTTCCTGGAGCAGGGCGTGGGGCTCCGCTCCTCCCAACCACCTGAGCTATTCTAATAAAAAACAACACTGCACCTTCAGCAGCTCATCTTGCTTTTCACTTTTAGGTACATATAGTTGTATTGGTCTCGTCTACTGGCCATTCTATCCCTCCCTGCTTAATAACCTGCTGCTTAGATAACGAGCATCACTCAGAGCCGTAAGAGACGTCCACGCAAACACGCACCGCTAAGCCCTGCAAGCAGCATTACCGCAACTATTTTCTGGAAAGAAAGAGAAACAAAGCTCAGGGTTTGCTTCTCGAAGTTCCGTCGTGAGCTAAAGGGAAAACATAAAATAAAGGGAGCACAGGGATACGTTATCGCCAGCCAGTGCTACTCGGTGGAACACGATTGCAGGACAGGAGTTGGCCCCAGCGTTACATAAGGGCGGGTGGTCCCCCCCGGCCCCGCCAGGCACCAGGGCGGCACGAGGGACGAGAGCTCCCACCCCTCCGTTACCGAAGCCGCCGCACAGCCGCAGGGCACGGGCGGGCAGCTCGGCGGCCGCCCCCGCCCTACATGAGAGCGGGCAGGGAAGGGAGGGCAGAGAGGCACGTACCTTCCCCTTTCGCCGGCTCCGCGACACCCAGCATAGCGGCGACGAGCTGACGGCCCGACGGTTGCCTCACCGGGCGGAAATGGGCAGCCGGGCCGCCGCGAGAGCAGCGAGCGGAGGGCGGCGGGGCCGCTCCTTCCGCCTTGGGCCGCGCGGGGTGGGCTGAGGGCGGCTCGGCTCCGCCCGGCCGTGAGGCTGCCCGCCTCCTCGCAGCGCTCCGCCCCGCCGCGCCCGGCCTTCAGCCGCGACGTACGGCCGTGTGTGGAAAGAGCGAGATAAAGCTGAGTGCTTAAAGCGCGGAGGAGGGAATGGGTAGCCAAAGGTTGAGTGTGTCCTTCAGTGTTTTACATCTTGCATCTACACCAGGAGTGTGGACAACAGTGTGAGCCTGGCTGCCCAGAATGCAGAAACGCATTAAAGCAGACTGAAAATATAAGATTTTGAGGATCAGCTTGCAAAAAAGCCAAAGTAGCAATATTCTCAGAGCACGAGAGTGCTGCCTCATTCTGTCCCATAAGGTGTGAACAGGGTTTGGGGCAGGTAAGGCCCTATCACGGGAATGGAACCCTTCAGAATCACTGAAGGCTGGAAGGGGCCTCTGGAGATCATAGGATCATAGAATCGCACAGGTTGGAAAAGACCTTAAAGATCATCAAGTCCAACCACGTCCTGACCATCCTAACCTAACCAACAACCCTCTGCTAAATCACATCCCCGAGCACCACATCCAAACGGTTTTTATACACATCCAGGGATGGTGAACCAACCACCTGCCTGGGGAGCCTATTCCAGTGCATAACAGCCCTTTCTATAAAGAAGTGTTTCCTGATATCCAACTAAACTTACCCTGGCACAACTTGAGGCCATTTCGCCTCTTCCTATCACCTGTCACCAGTGAGAAGATCCCTGAGTCCAGCCCGCTGCTCAGGCATTCTCCCTACAGCAGGTTGCACATGCATGTACCCAGATGGGTCTGGAATATCTCCAGAGAAGAAGACTTCACAACCTCCCCGGGCAGTCTGTGCCAGGGCTCCGTCAGTCTGACAGCAAAGTTCTTCTGAATGTTCACTTGGAACTTCTGCTTTCCAGTTTGTGCTCTTTACTCCTTGTCCCATCTCTGCACGCTACCAAAAAGAGCCAGACCCCAACAGTTTGACTTCTGGGCTTTAGATATTTATAAGCATCGGTAAGATCCCCCATCAGTCTGCTTTTCTCCAGACTGAACAGTTCCAGATATCTCAGCGTTTCCTCACATGGAGGTAGTCCAGGCCCTTAGTCATCCTTGTGGCTGTCCACTGGACATGTTTACCTAAGAGGACCTTAAGGAGATCTTCATGCTAATTTTTTTTTTTTCTTGAAATCTATGTTGGAAGGGCTGTTTCAAATGGAAGCTGTAATAGAGAGAAGGTAAAAAAAATAAAAAATAAATCCATTGGATAATATTTGCATGTTTCCAAGATGAATCTGGACAATTGCGAACCAGTGAGGCTAATATATGTTGAATGAAGTGATAAAAACCCAGTAAATAATGAGTGGAACAGGGATAAATCTGTTGCATCATAGACAAATCA
Source organism: Bambusicola thoracicus (assembly GCA_002909625.1). Taxonomy (NCBI): domain Eukaryota; kingdom Metazoa; phylum Chordata; class Aves; order Galliformes; family Phasianidae; genus Bambusicola; species Bambusicola thoracicus. The sequence continues at coordinate 14,200 of PPHD01004992.1, read as the reverse complement.
GCAGTATTTTTTATGGGCGTACATGAGTTGCTCCAAAAGTAATGCTTCCTATTTATTTCCAAGGAAACTGCAACAGATAAAAAAGCACAATAACACTATTTGATAGAGCAAATTCTCAGCTACAAAACACTGTTTTTCAACACAGTCATCACCATTAGCTGTGTATTTTCACCAGCGATGAACAAGAGCTGCATACCACGCTAAAAAAAATCTACAAAAGCAGAGGTGACCCACTGTTGCTGTCACCACTGCTGAAATGCTCCACCCACTACCTCACTGTGCTCACAGCCACTGTTTGGTCTCCAGAAACGTTCAGCAAATGTTGGTGAATGTCAATGGGTACAATTTTTTCCTCATGGAAAAATTCAGTGGCATACCTTCGCTTCATACGTGCTTCTGTATCAGATGCCATTCTGTCAGACTGCCCCTCTGCTGCCATCTGTCACATGGCAACAACATGTAATGGGACACTGGTGGGAAGGTTCAGCCTCTGCTTCCATACCACCAACATCCACCTCCAACTGGCATTACTTTCAGAGCAGCCCTCGAACGTCTCATTTCATGAATCCCTCGTATTCTTTGGAGGTTGAAGACATCTGGACAAGAAATGAACGTGGAAAACCCAAAAGATTTTTTGAGAGGAGCCTTCACTGAAGGCTTTTGGAATGCCAAGCTGTCATGGGATAGAAGTTACGACCTTCAGATAGTTAAACTCCAGCCAGAAAGGTAGGATTAAATCACCATTTTTTCAAATGGGGTGACATAGCAAGTAAGGTTGTACAGGAATTTGTGCTAGAATAAGTCCTGTTCAACATATTAAGAAACACTCCAGAAAAGCAGGTGAAGATCAGGGTAGTAAAATTTGTTGTACATCCTGAATTACTGTAGTTAGTAAAAATTATTTAACACTGCAGAATGACCTCTGAATTCTTCCTGATGGAGAAGTAAAATGATAGATACATGCTGATGCATGAGATTGAAGTCCAAGTGCTTAAACAGAGTAGGTTCTAAATGAGTGGCTACTGTTCCTGAGCAACCCGGGTGCCACAACAGGTACTCAGTGAAATCTCAGTGCCACGTGCTCCGCTGTGGTCAAAACTGAGTGAGATTTATTAACCATCAGGAAACAGGCACCGTAATTCTCTGTAAATGACTAAGATACACTCAACTCTTGCATGTGGTCTGCAGTTCTAGCAGGTCCAATCCCACAGAAAGGGTATAAAACACTACAAAAGCTATAGATGTGACAATGTCTTTTGGATATGTGCAATTTTTCTGTATATGGAGCACTAAAAGAAACAGATATTTGAAGGTAAGCTAATGGATACAGAAGGTAGGGAAAATGATTCCTGAAGCTAATATGTGTGAAACTGAATACACTATGACTCCTTATTGTCCTTCTATTGCAGAATTTATGGATAGCAAGCTAAGCTAATAAGCAGCAGTGTCCAAACAAAAATATTTTAATGTATTCTTAGCTACATTGGAAACATCACAGATTCCAAAAGTTTACAGGGGTTTGCAAAAAGGTGAAGCAGATTTGTTGCGGGAAAATGCACCAGGGGCTGTTGAACTTAAAGCTGAGGAGTCCGGAGTCTTTAGTCTTCTGGAGGATAGGGAGTCCCAATGCTCTTTCCTTAGCATCAGTTGGTAGATGCTGTCAAAGACAGAGGGGACTTTTTAACTTGATCTAATAAAGTTTCCATATTCCTATTTAGAACCAGCATTACTTTTTCTGAAATCCTCATCAAGCCCTGCAGGTCATTTCTCATTTTGGGACTCAGATTGTATAATACGTGTTCAAATGATCCAAAGGCCATCTAGATGCTTGCGATACAGATCAGAGTACATTTTGCTAAAGTGCTTATAGAACTTGATTGTCAGCAGCAAGTAAGTTCATGGGTATGTGTTACAATGATTACATTTTATTTGAGCTGGAGTTGATAACTTCCTGCAGCCAAGTTCCAGGTGAGTACTTCGCTTCACGTGATATAAGAGCAAGGTGACATTTGCCCTGGTCTGTTTTGTGTGGACTTCAAGAAGAAAACAAATAACAGAACTGGAGGTTAATTGAATCAGTATCTTTTCTGAAGAATCGATAATCTAATGGTGAAATGTAAGAAAGAAACAAAGCAGGTGGAGTGGCTGTTTTGGGGGTACCATGTTTTGTTAGCTCATGTCGACTCATCACTGACTGTAGTCATCTGTGGCATTAGACAATAATTTCTTTCATGGCTGTAATTGATCTTCAAATGTTCTTCACATAAGGAGAAAAACTGAACTCCTTAAGAGCATCTCCAATTGATTAACTTACTTCTTAAGCCAAATTTCTGTCCACGATGTAGGAATGGAAGGTTTTCTGTCTGCAGTGTTCAAATATCATTTGATGTGGAGAAAGCATTTTTAGGAGATCACAAATCGTTCTCTATTTCTGCAGGTATAATTTCTAACTGTAGGAGAAAAGTAGTACAGTATGCATGAAGACATGTATACTTATCAGTGAGACATCTGATGATTTATTCGGTAGATTATCAGTAAATATGAAAAAAATATCTTTTCCAGTATTTGTCAAAGAATATAAATGCAGTTACTATCTGGGTGTTCAATTCTTCTCTGATATTATGAATGAAATGAAAAGGCATTCCTGGTCTCTGTTACTCCTTTCTAATGCACACATGGAAGGGAATATAATAAGTTAAGGTGATAAGAGAGAAAAGTAATTTCATAAGAGTGACTTACATTCAAGATACAAGAATTTACAGTTAAAATTTCAGTCTTCATTCTGTTAAAGCATAGTATTTCTGGACAGTTTACGAACAGCTGAGTTATAAAAAGTTAAGTAGAATCTGTCACAGGGCACTGATATACTTCTGTTTGAAGTAGTCCATATGTACATAGTGTTGCAAATATTTAACTTGTCAATTAACTTATTAAATTGAATTATCAATAGGGGGGAAAATGGCCTCTGTACAACTTCAGGTCCCACTTCTTTTTCCTTTCTTTCCAATTTTTATTTATATGCAATCCTCTCCTCTCCTCTCCTCTCCTCTCTTATCCTCTTTAGTTATCTTTCCTATCCTGTGAAAACACTGCACTGGCAAAATGGAGAAATTTGACTGCATAAGGGGGGTAAACAGTAGGTAGCAACATTGGATCCTCAATAGATTTTCAATGGAATTATTGACTCTTGTAGAATTAAATACCTTAAATCTCTGTACAAATCAGATTTTAAAACTAATACTTATAAAGTGTGCATGAATCGTATGAATATTTGAGTTGCTCATGGATATATATTACTTTCAGGCTGAGGGAGCTGGGCTTCTTCAGCCTGAGAAGACTTCAGGGTGACCTCATTGCAGCCTTCCAGTACCTAAAGGGAATCTATAAACTGGAGGGGAGCCGACTCTTTATAAGGATAGATAATGGCAGGAAAAGGGGAAATGGTTTTAAGTTTAGCGTAAGTTAAGTTTAAGGAGGGAAGATCTAGGTTGGATATCAGGGGGAAGTTCTTTATTGTGAGAGTGGTGAGGTGCTGGAACAGGCTGCTGAGAGAGGCTGTGGATGCTCTGTCCCTGGAGGTGTTTAAGGCCAGGTTGGATGGGGCCCTGGGCAGCCTGGTCTAGTATTAAATGTGGAGGTTGATGGCCCTGCCTGTGGTGGGGGGGGGTTGGAGTTTCATGCTCCTTGAGGTCACTTCCAACCCGGGCCATTCTGTGATTCTATGATTCTATGATTCCACACGCAACAGTTAAGCTGTTGTATATGTGCTCTTTTTGTCTAAAGAGAATTTATCAGAGGTATATAATGTTTGTTGTGGTTTTCAGGTTACTTATTTTTTATTACAGAGCAATTGAAGGTGGATGTATTTTAAAATAATGAGTTTGAAATGGTGTCCTGGAGGCAGCAAAATGCTTCAAAAAGTAGCTGCCTCTTGAGAAAAGAAATTGAAAATAAACAAAGTTCTTCAGAAGATTAAGCTTTATAGGTGATGAATGTAAGAAAAGGGAACAGAAGGTAGGAAAAGGCTACTGGTCCACATTACTACGGGGAGAAATAATTTGCTCATTGTGTCCTTATGCATGGGCACATGAGGACCCCGTGGTATGCCTTGAAGTGTGCATGTTCACATCATAAATGGCAGCAATAATATTTTAGTATGTATTCCTATATTATAAGGCTAAAAAAAAACCTAACAGCAAGCATTTTGAAGTAGAAGTTAATTGGAGATTGTATATTTTTTATATAGTGTATATGGTATTGCTCTCATGTGATTCTTATTTCTAGTGTGTAAAGTCAGCATACAGCAAGCATAAAACTTTGAGCATGTGACTGGTCTTAAATGAAACAATGAGCCCAAAGTTTCCCAGCGTGCATCAAACTGCTTATGCAAACAGCCCCTTTGAAAACAGTGAGCTGAAGGTAACTCACATGCATGAATATTTTGCTAGATCAGGTTTGAATTAAATTAGTGCCTTTAAAGGCTAGTTTAACTTGGGGATATGAAGAGGAGTGATTTTGAATGATGAAAACTTGGAGTAGTGCTTTATAAGATCAGATCTTCCAGAGTGTTTTGTGTGACTTTCCTGGTTGAGTTCTAACTGAGAAATGAAACAGGACTAGTGAGTGCACCTGAGCACTGGGCCACTGCTTGTTGAGGCCATTTAACACTTACCCTGTGCCCTGGCATTCTTTCAGTTTGTGAACAATTTTGTAAAGAGTCCAGGGCACAGTTCAGACTACACCATCCACCTAAAGTCATTCCTCATGCACAATATGAACAAGACTTGGCTAAACTTGTCATTTACCTCACACAGTCTTCCAAAGCTGACCTAGCAGGCTTCGCACCCTCAGGCATCACAGGCTCTTCTGATGCATAAAACCTGTTTTATGAAATGGAGAAATCACAGTGCAGGGCTGCAACAGTCTTTATATTTTTCAGGCACTTATAAATGAAAAAAAGAAAAACAACCACACAATATGACAGTGGTACCTTATGGCCACCAAGGTACAACGTGACTAAGGCCAAGTACAAGGAAGCGTAGAACTGAGTGGACTGTCATTTGACTCCTTGTCTCATTAACAATCCCTCATGCTATTTCTTTCAATAGCCCCAAGCACAAACATTTTATACAACCAGGTACCAGGGAGGCCTCTATACATGTTAGTGTTGAAACAAACAAGCTTGGAGTATTTTTGCTGGCAACAAACTGTAGCTGCAATGGATTCAAACAGGTTTTAGAAGTTGGTAGTATCTGAAAGCACCACATAAATCTGCTGAAAGTAGGTTCTTCTGGCCAAGGTCCTGGAGGCCATCTGCTGGGTAGTTGTTTAGGAATGTAAACAACACAATAATTTCTATGACCTATATATTTAAGGCTGTTTTCCTAGTTCAGTTTAAAATACTTAATCCAAAGAAAGCACTATTAAAGGCCAATCAAAATATAAAATAGCCTTTACATGTCGCCGGTTACATGATAGCAAATCCTGTCTGGAAATAGAAATGTGTTACCTTTGTTAAATTTGCCCCACAAAGGAATGGAAATTAGAATTCAAAGATCAGATAGAAAAAGAATTGCATATAGGTGGAGAGTAACATACAGAATTAACTGGAACTGGGTAAACACACAAAGAAACAAGTTACTAGTAAGGCTTCCTGAAAAGCTTTGGTTCTTGAAAGTACTCTTGAGTGTAAAATGTATTTCTAGTTAGCTATTAATGCAGCTGTGTGTACGGGAACAACTCACACAGCAACTGCCTCATATTTAATAGCTGCAAACTGTAATATGAAATAAAACATTGAATTTCAGGAGAGTAGATTCCAGTCATAAGTACATTTGAGAGCTAGACAACTTTTTTTTTCTCTTGCCTTCCCTTGTTGCTATCTAAAACTAACCTTGAAAACAGTAGGTCATGAATCAATCAGACTTTGGCCAAGAATCCTCATCAGAGATGTTATGATCTTAATAAGGGTGCAGATTCCAGCTCAGGTATAGAATTTATTCTGTACAAAAGAATCACCTCAAGCCCTAAGCGCTGCCCAAAGCCCATGAATCGCTTTTATGTTTACTCTTTGCAGAACAGACAATTTTAGTCAGAACTGTTATTTATGGTTACCTGTATGTGAACTCCCAGGAAGCAATCATAGACTGATATGCAGAGTGAGAGGGAGACGAAATCTGAAGTACTAGAAAGTGATATATGTTACAAACAGCTCCCTCCTTATTGTTACCAATGGCACAGACTACTACTTTTACCCTTTCTCATTACTTCACCCATTTTTAAGTACATGAAATTATTTTCTTTTACCACAGATTCAGCATAAACTTCAACAGATTAAATTGCCTAAAAAGCTGTGCGTGTTGTGTCTGTATCACTGATAATAGTGCAATATTCTTCATATTCTCTTTAGAACTCCATTGGTGAAATATGACCTAATACTGCAACAACTGCCTTTACATTTAGTGATGTCTTATAGATTTCACTTAAAGTACATTTGTGTTACATGAAAGAAAATTTTACCATATCTTCAGGCTCTCTTTCTCACTTCTGTGAGACTATTAAATTGATTCAGTGATTTATGGGGCATGGAAGGTGAGTTTGATTTTCTGTTTTCATTGCCTTACTTTGAAAAGAGATGTAGTTCCATGTCAAACACCAAATTAGACATCACAACAAAGGGAGGTCAACCTGTCTGCTCCTGAGTCTTGCGCAGATGGTGAATAGAGTGCATGGACAGGGATCTCTGAAGATTGTCTAGACCAGATCCCTGCTCCAAGCAAGATCAGCTACAGCAGGTTGCTCAGTGTTGTGTCCAGCTGAGCTTTGATAACCTCTGGGAATGGAGACTCTGAAAGTTTTCTGGTCAACCTGTTCTAGCGTTTGGCCAGTCTCACTGTAAAAATAAAATAAAATAGGATTTCCTGTATTTCCTTTTGTGCCCATTGCTTCTCACCATGTTACCGAGCAGCACTGAGAAGAATCTGTCTCCATCTTCTTTACTGCCCTACATCAGATGTTTATGCACATTGATGAGTTCCCTTTAAATTTTCTCCAGGCAGTATTGTCTGCACACTTGCCAAGGGTGCACTCTGCCCACACTGTCCAGGTAAGAAATGTGGAGATTAAGTAGTATTGGCCCCAGTATCGACCCCCCGGGTACACTGCTAGCAACTTGCCTTCAGCTGAACATCATGGCATTGGTCAAAGCCTTTTAAACCTAGCAGCTCAACCAGCTTTCAGTCTGCTGCCTATTCATCTAGTCAGCACTTCATCATTTTGTCTGTAAGATGCTATGGGAGACAGTGTCAAAAGACTTTCTAAAGGACATTTCCTTTCATTCAGTCTTTTGTCTGTAGAGGTCACAAAGCTGTCCTCCTTAACCTGCCAGCCTGTTCTGCAGAAAGAAGCTTGTCCACTGGGTAGCTCTGTCTCTTGACTATTATTTTGCTGTAGTTTCTGGCAGTTTCCCATTACAGAGTGCCTCAAATCTCCTTACAGTTTTCATAAACGTCTTTAGTATGACTCCTCCATTATTCTAAGATAAATTCCTCTTTTTTTTTTTTCGTTTTTTTTTTTTTTTCCTGGTGTTTCTGATCTCACAGGGCATCTCTTTCCCCTGTACAATAGAAGAGAGGCTCATCCTGGATCATTTCTATGTTTTGTCATATAGAAATAGTAGAAAAGCTTTTCCAGGGTGCATCCCTCAGGAATACTGCCTGTGCACAGATTTTTCAGAGATTCTCTGTCTTGCTTTTTGCTGCATTACTCTTCCTTTTTCCTTGACAAAAGTTGTAAAAGATGGAGGCTTTCCTTCTGGCTTACAGACAGGTGTATCTCTGATTTCTACTGGTTTTATCACTCAGGCCTAAAGCAGGTATATTTAATACAATGGTAAAAGAGAGAAGTATGCCAGAGATCATGGCTGGAATGCACTGGAATAGGCTCTCCAGGGAGATGGTTGAGTTACCATCCCTCGATGTGTTTCAAAACCATTTGGATGTGGTGCTCAGGGATGTGATTTAGCGGAGGGTTGTTAGAGTTAGGGTAGTATGGTTAGGTTGTGGTTGCACTTGATGATCTTTAAGGTCTTTTCCAACCGGAGCAATTCTATGATTCTATGGTCTTTGTTCGTTGCTGTGAGATACTTGCCTATTTAAAAAGGAAAAAAAGAAAGAGCAAATATATAAGCATTGTTCTATGGCTTGTTGGTATCTGACTGCTAACAAACTCCTATTAATTGTCAAGATTTACTGGAATAATAAAAACAGAAAATTTCCATCAATTCTTTTTAGTGTTCTAAGGAACTTTCCATTGTAGACTTGGAGAATCTGTTATTTGGGCTGCATGTAGTTCCTGTTTCCAAGACAATGATATTCTGAAGTAGCCCAGAGGTGAGACCAGACTGGGACCACAGCTATTCCACTGTAAGATTTTTGCTCTTGTTGCATTTCTGCCATTTGTGCTATTTGCAAAGTCACTGTAATGTGGGTTCAGCTGCGTAAATGTTTGAGGTGCTCCTGTATTTCTAAGACTTTTGCACACATAAAGCAGGACCTGCAGTACCTCTCATGACAGGAGCCATGCACCCTAGGGCATTTCACTCAACCCTATTACATGTGTTTGTGCAGCAGAATCCTAGCCTGGCAATGAGCCACCGGGAAGGGAATCCCAGTAGGAGACACTGTGTTACCAACTGAAATTAAAAAGCCTTTAGAATTATCAGTATGATATGAATCAGTGTTTCTGGATTGGCCAATATGTTCAAGTTACCACAGCTGAAAGAGGGCAGAAAGCATACATCTACATGTCTCATCCTGCCCGCTGGCACCGACAAACAGAGCAGGGGAGTGCATATGTGTGGGTTTGCTCTTTTTTTTTTTTTTTTTTTTTTGAGGACTGCAAAAAAGACTTTAATAAAGTTATGCAAGACAGAAATAAAAAAGACTGCATTTTTAATGAGGAAAACACACAGTTCCATTTACAAGCTGAGGACACACTAGATTGTGCTTCCAACAAGAAGCATTTTCTTACATCTGATGTATTTTTAGTAGTTCTTCATAGCCTGTATACAAAGAGTGACATTCTTGCCCTGCATTTGAAAGTGTTAAGCAGCCTCAGCCCTGGTTCAGCCTGCAGAGCAGCCGGGGGCATTGCGCTAATGCAAGTGCCGAAATTTCTCTGCTAATTCTTGGGCAGGAGCTCTGTGGTCCTCTGGAAAGACATCTTGACAGCCCGCTTCGTTGTTGAAAGCTGTGTCAAAAGGAATTTCCTGCCTGAGATTTCCGAGGTCCTTTGGAAGTGCTTGCTGCATTGGGGTGCTGACTCTTCGTCAGACAGAGGGAGATGGCTGCAGCGAAGCAAGGCTTGCTTCAAGAATCTGCTCTTTGCTGCACTTCCTAGAAAAAGGAGGGACATCAGTCACTGCTTTCTTCAGGCTCAGAAGTCAGTAGCTTGAGATCTGATCGTCTTGTGCTGGATTTTTCAACCTTCCCCCCTTCCTTTGAATTTTTATTATGCTGTCTGTATAATTTACTTAGAATAAGCATGTTGAAGAATTCGCTATCAGCTTTTTTGACGACATATTTCTCAAGACCTCATGGGCAACACTGTGCCATTTGCCAAAAAATTAGCATGAGATAAAATGAAATGCTGGTGTATGGCTGGAAGAAGCCCAAGTGAGTGCAGTGTGTAAATAATCAGCAGGCGTTCAGCTTCTGCCCTGTGCTAAAGGTGTTTCCTTTGCTGCAAAAAGATCTTTATTGTTTGAATATCTCATGCCATTCTTTTGATTGCCATAGTCTCCGTTCCCTATAACTTCTTCATTTATCAAATGAAGTTTAGAAAAAGAGTGTGTTTACATTGATGAAAAGTGGCAAAGAAAATCAGAAGTGATCAAAATTAACCCAACTGGATAGAAACATTTTTGAATGCTTTTTGACATTAAATTGAAACAATGAGCAAACATCCAAATCTCTCACCACTTCAAATGAATAAATCTAGCACATAAGCACATAGCCCTGTTACTGATTAATGTATTTATGTTCACAGTATCCCTGTGAATGCATAAATTGATATTCTCACAAGTGGCACATAGCTGGTGTTAAGTACTGAAAGACCTTCAAAACTAGCCTGACATGGAAGAGGCCAGCTTTTTATATACAGCTTGGTTCTTGCATGAGTTCTCAAAGATATATTTGAATTATTTATGAAAATAAAAACTCTATGATATTTCCAGAAATAGAACAGTCTCTGGGTTCACTTTGTCATGAGTCAGTTAACTGCCACCCAACGCAGAACAGTGCTGTGAACCAATTCTTCTATCCAAGAGTGAATGGAATTTCACAGAATGAAGCTTTTCCTGGTTTGGGGGACATGTTTATTCTAATTTGAGGATGAAAGCCTCTTCCCAACCTACCATGCTCCCTGGGGACAGAATCTGAGTTTTTCTTGGCTACAGTTGAACTCTTATCTCTTTCCTTATCTGTACTTGTCTATCAGATGATGGCAAATTAGCCAACTGCAATCTCTTATTTGTTCAGTTAACCTCTGCACAGCCAGATGTCAGCTGCAGGAGCAAAGGGATATGATTTATATAGAGTTTTGTTTCAGCTTGCAGGTACCGTGCGTGAGCAAGCTTTGAATCAACACTGCAAGCATCTGATTGCCTATGCTGAAATCCTCATTTTAGATTCTCAGAAGAGAAATTAGCAAAATAAGGGGGTTCAGATGGTTTGAGGGAGTCTTCTGCTCTGAGGTTACCTTTCCTTCTATACTTCTGCTTAGAAAATTGTAATTAAGCTTTAATATTCTGGATACATTTTTTAAAGTGTAGGCTGTGTTGATATTATTTGTCTAATGAATGAAATGGCCGCCACCTGGATTTCATTTATCCTGTGACATGTCTTTCCTGCCTTGATCCAAAATTCTTCAGAACACAAAAAATAATTACTATTTGCTGCTTGGACTTTGCTGGCTAGCTCCAGTTTGATTCTTGTGGGCCTCTGAGAGCCTAAACAGATAGCATGCACTCAGCACATGATTTTATAACTAATTGCTAACGTTCCTAGAGCACTTTGAAGAGAAAAAGTGCAGTCTTTGTGTTAATTATTATTAAGAACCTGGCTTTGAACATCATGTTCTGAAAGGAGAAATGTTTAGTGAGTCCTCACCAAATCATGGCATTATAAATGTATTTCATTAAGAGATCATTAAGACATTAAAAGAGATCATTATTAATCTATACATGATCTAAGCTTGGCAAACCTCTGTAATCCAGACTCATTATATTAGCACGAGTGCCTTTCCGGCCAAAAACATGCTGAGATTTTGCATGGTAGCATTTCAATTTATCAACGATATTACGGATGAAATAAAAACTCCGACTTTTGGAAAATCTCCCCTTCTAGCACCATTACTTTTTCCTGGGCTTGATATAATGCAGTTGTTGTTTCTGGCATTAATGCCTTTCAGGTTCAGCACTGCACGCATTATTTGAATTGAGTAGTCTTATACATGAAGTGCAAAAGATCTTCAGCAGACTCTATCCAGGGGTTGCTTGGATATGCATCAGTTGGTTTTGTGGGAGAAAAAAATCCCTGTGGTAAACAGGAGTTACACATTTCTTTGATAACGTGCTCTAGGGAAGCTGCTAATTTTTCTAGAGTACTAATTGTGATGTGTAGTGCAATGAATAGACTGCTGAAAATCATGGTGATTTTGTTTAAAGTATGATGGAAAGAAAACCCACCAAGATTAAATGATAAACTTCCAATGTGAGAAATCCTCAAAGAAATCTACTAAGAAAATCCAAAACACTTAGGAGGCCGCCTTCTCAGTTCCCCTGCAAGCTTTTATTTGCAATTTGTAAGTGCACGCTCATTTCTTAATATTGGTTAGAGCTTGTCTGCTTTGAGAACTACAAATGCAGCCAGCTGCTGGCGTGTGAAGAATCCCAATTTTCTACTCATTACATTTAATTATTCTAAAACAGACTGAATAAAAGGATATGTTTTCATAAAATGTGAAAGCAGTTTTGCAAGACAAATTTGAATCCTTCCAGACGTGACCATGAAGTTTCTGGGGTAATTTGACGTACTGCAAGAAAGCGGTAACAGATATTAACAAATATGGGAAATGAGTATGAGAGAAAATGTGTTCATTTGGTAGAATGATTGAGCAGCTCCATAAATCTTTTACATGTAATTGCACCATGTGGTAATGTTACTGTCATGTCAGTATTCCTGCTTATGAATTCCAAAGTATTTCAACAAAATCTTCTAGTCTGGACAGTGTATTTACTTTATTGTTAAATTTATTCAGAAGAATGCAGAAGATTTTTTGGAGTCCTACACTTGCAGACTCTCAATTACTGGGCAGTTTTATTGTCATCACTTAATATACCAAAGGACCAAAATACATGGATGAGCTAGACTGGATTTTGCAACACTTAAAATTGTCTAGTTCCAGGTATCTCATCAAAATCTAGTGATTTTAACAATTACTTCCTTTAAGCTTTTGGTAATGGAGTTCTGGTTAATTTGCTGGACTGGAAAATAATTTCTTTCCAGTTAAAGAAATGAGAACTTAATATTAGATGAACTTTTTGTGATACCGCGTCACTGTTCCTGATGGGATTCAGATGCAGGCATATAAATTCAGATGTCTACAGCATAGGTATCTATGTATATCTACGTATCTCAAGTTGGATATTGGGAAAAATTTCTTCTCAGAAAGAGTGGTGATGTGTTGGAACAGGCTGCTCAGGTAGGTGGTGGAGTCACCATCCCAGGTAGTGCTCAAGAAGCATGGAGATGTGGCGCTGAGGGACATGAAGCTATCAGTGGACATCGTGGGGATGGGTTGGCAGTTGTACTAGATGGCCTTAGTGGTCTTTCCAACCTTAATGATGCAGTGATTCTATAAGGCCTACGTATGTAAACAAGATGTAGAGGCTTGACTTATTTGTCCATAGTCAGATGTCTACTGTCACCTGAGATGCATTTGGGCATTTGAGGTAGTTATCTCAAATGTCAATGGCAAATGTGTCACAAGATCTGTGGGAGCTCCTTGGCTTTTCAGGGAGGTGGCTGGAGCCAGGGAGAATGCCCTGAACATTTTAAATGCAGCCTGGACATAAGCAACTAACCACTGAGCTAGATGAGTCTGCATTGGCCTGCAGTGACTCTTTGGAGTTGATCTCACTGGCTATACTGGGAGCTTGGACATCTCAGTCACTTTACATGGTGACACATAAGTTGTCGGAATCAGAATCCCAGTGCTTGGGCTCTGTTCATCTGCCTACAAATTGTGTATATTGCTATTTGATATGGTGTAGATGATCTGAGTCACCTACTTTAGGATGTAGACTGCAGGGAAAGCACGTGCTTTATTCAAGCAGCATCTACATGTGAGACAGTAAATCCTATTTCACCTAAAATGACATGAGCAGCTTATGTATACACAACTGAATCCAGCCCTTTCTACTTGAGGTAAAGATGCATCTTTCCTCCTAACCTGAGCACAGTGGGAAAGATTACTTCTGAATGAGTGGTGAAGAGTCCTAAGTACAGACAGAAATATCTGTGGCCATCAGGAGTGCAAATCACAATAAATACCTGCTAGACTGAGGCAGTTCCATTGGCATCTGTGGAATTTCACTGTTTCTCCTGCAGGATAACATCTGTCAACCACAGAATTTGGTGTCTATGCTGAAGTTTTGCAGTACAAAAAAGTATCCACTAGAGGCTCTAGTGGTACCAGCCAAGTGAGTTGGAGTCCTGTTTGCAAAGGTGACATAGCATTTTTAGGTTAGGGTATTTTGTCTGTGCTACCCAGTGCTGTGTTAGAGATTCTTGAGTTGTTTCCAAATAAGCTGGCAGTCTGTACAGCACAGCACTTTTGAAAAATGATACCCTGGGTCTTGTGGCTCAAGCCAGACAGATTTTGACAGATACTCTACAGTAAGGAAAAGTTAATAACTAAAAAAGATAAATATTTTCTGTGGAATGTTATGCTACAACTTTAGTGATAACTACACAATAAATACTGGGAAACTGATTACTCTTTTTATTTTAACTTCTGGGTTGTGAAAGATAATGCAAATGTGATCAATTTCTGTATTGTTATTGTATCTAAAATTGATCCAGTGTTAGGATTTTCTACCAGAAGCAAGAAGCTTTGTCCTGCCCAGGTCCTCAGAAGA
>PPHD01004991.1:12219-27300 GCA_002909625.1 Bambusicola thoracicus | reverse complement strand
CCAAACAAAAGAGCCAAGATAGGGAAAGTTAGGATGTGATGAAAAATAATTCATATTTTATACTGGCAATCTACAACATAAAATATTGCCATTTGTAATCTTGGTGAAGTGATTTGACAGTTTTAGAAGACATTTCACGTGTAAGTCAGATAAGTGACAGAGCTCTTTGTAATCAATGCTCTCTTGTATTCAATTCTGATTTCATTCAAAATAATTTCCAGTTTACTTACCTGTAAATTGTATTCAAATCATTCTTCCAGAAAAAAAGTAATTTATTTATCTGTTATTTCTTTCTTTATTTTTTAAAGGAATAATGCAATAAAAGGGTATCTTCTATAATCTCATAGAAATGTCTGTGACCAAACTGAGAAGAAAATCTGAGTTTCTTGTGAGTCAGTCCTGGTACTCTCAGCCTAAGAGACTAAATTTGGAATAGAGGATAAAATGAGAATGGAGTTCTCAAAGAATATTTCTTTCTACATTATTAAAACAGAAGGAAGTCCAGGCTCCTCTGAGTGTAGAATGAAAGGGCTTTTCATTACTAAATCTGAATTGTGCTAGATTGCAGTTGTTGTTTTTTTTCTCTTTTCTCAACAGAGTGTATGTAGAACTCTGTTGGTTAAAAAAGATATTTTATTATTTCCAAGTGAGTGTCACAGTTACGATTTTTCCTTGAATAAACAAGAAATGGAAATACTCTATTACAAGTTCTTATTGTATATTTCTTCAGGCATATGATTGCCTCTTTCAAGTAGAGAACCTGTAAGTTCTTTGAAAACTATGTATAACTCACAAGCTGAAATAAAAAGGAAAAAAGAAATCTCCACATCTTTCAGTGCAGAATTTTACAAATATCAGCTTCACTTGATAAAAGAAACAAACTTTTGGAATTGAGTAAGGCATTGAAACTGAGTGACAGTTTACTCCTCTCTCTTTCTTACTCTTTGTTTGGTGGTTTGTTTGTTTGTTTTATTGATTGTTTTTAGTTCTTTTCCTATTTAGAAAGGATCCTTTAGTGACGAACCTTCCTAGATGAGTGAAGATGGATAAAACAAAGATGTTTAAAAGACATTTTTATTGGCAAAGAAAGAGATGAATTGTTATATTAACTTCGTGATCTTTGGAATACTCTCTGGTTTTATGTTCTGTATTGGATAGAGAATAGGTTTTATGTTTGTGAGATAAAAAGGAAGAATACACCTGACACTTATGTATTTTCACATGTTGTTCTGTAATTCAGAGCTATGACCTAATCATAATTCAGTTTCTGTCTTCAGGAAAAGTATGTGCCTTTGTGATCAATTTCTGGGCTTAACATTCAGCTACAATAAATGTCCTCATCTACAGCTGGAGACAAAGGGAGTAAGGAGCGTACAGCACTTTGTAGGACAGACTTTTTGAGTACTTATTGACTTAGACACTGGAACCTGGACATACAAATCACGTCATTGTCTTCCTATAATCACTGTGTAGACAACAATTCTTTATCAAAATTTTACCTTCCCTCCTTTTCATGTTTAATAATTTCATGCCATATTTGATAATTTTATGGTACTGCTTTGTGACATGAGGTCCGCCACAAGTATAATGTATATCATTTTAAACTGTGTTCTTATAATCAAACATAATGCAGTTTCCAAAAGCTGGTATTTGAGGATGTATTCATCTCTAAGTGCATGTTATTTCATCCCTAAATGCAGCTATTATTACTTTTCCCTAATAATATGCTCATCTATTTCTGAACAAAAGCTGGAAATATTCATTTTCAAGAACAGTTTTAAATCCTCCCTTTCCAAGAAGTCTTGTGCATAATTTTCAAAATGTAGCTGTAAAACTAAACTTCCAATGTGTAGTGATTTTGGTGAAGGCTAAATGTGCTAAACCACTGAATTTGAGATCATATGACACTGCAACATAAATTATCTTAGGTATGTATTGCACTCCTCTGTATGAGATAGAATGAGACTTAAGTATATATCATAGTTAATATATCTTTTTATTGCAATAATGGCTGAGATCTTCAAAAGTGATAAAAAAAAAATCCCCCTCTGCTAAGCAATAAGGAAACAGAAAACAAAGATGAGTCTTTCTTCAAAAAGCTTTTAGCAAAGTACGTTAGAAGAATGAACAAATGATGTAGGAAGCAGATGAACAGAACACAGCATAGTAGTGGTAATTCCATACAGGAAATCACTACCAGTAGAGGAACATTTGTAATTTTGGGAAAAAAAAGATACATTTTCTTACTTGCAGTTGTAAAGGTCTAAATAGCTACTGAATAGAAGAAAAGAAGATGGTACTTATTGATTGTTTCATCTATCACTAGTGAAACCACTGCAACGTTGAAACATGGAACCAGCTTGACAGCAACAAAGAATGATAGCAATGAGGAAAAAAAGTGCTGCAAGGCACTGAAACTGCACATATCCTTTAGTAGGACAAACTGAATCTAGCTCCTCTGAGATTTGGCAATCTCAAAAAGAAATGACATCTGTATAAACGTAGGTTTAAGATTTCCTCTAATCACTACAATGATATGAGCAGTTACAAACCATTACACAACAAGAATTGTATGTAGTCGAAGAATTTATCAATAACAAGAAAAATAAAAAAAATTCTTTACAGTTGGTACAATGCCATTATAATTTATAGTTCAGCAATGATGATTTAAAACAGTAATGAATATTCAAAAATATTTTAGTAAGAAGAATCCTTAGGCCTTTCTGGGTCATGTTTTCCTATTGTGATATAAATAATCTGCTAATTATTTCCCCTATGAAATATGCATGTTAATTAAACAAAAGCTTACAGCTCACTATTTATGCAATTATTTCTTTTTCTTGATAAGCACAATTACTGGTTGGAGCGTAATTCAATGAGAAATAATTGACACAGAATCCACTTCCAGGAAAAGCAAGCTGGGAGAAAGGGAGCGTAACTAGCCATAAAGGTGAAGTACTGTAACATCAATCAAGAAGATGCTGTATAAAAATCAAGAGGTCACCTACTGTGAAAAGTAGGAAAAATAGTGGATATATGAAGTTAGTATTTAAGACAACACTTCAGAAGTGCACTTCCTTTCAAGCAAAAATTTTCTCAAAGACTTTACAAAGAATGTGTGAATGAATGGTACCCAATTCATGAAATTAGTCAGCTCTAAATGAAGAAAGACAGATGTAATGTATTAGCAGTGAAGATAGGTGAACTTCAGTAATAGCAAGCAAAGGACTTTAAATGAAATGCAATTAAAAATTGAGTACATTCCCGTTTACGAATATTTCAGCACATAAGATTTGGGGTCTGCTAATAAAAATGATTCGAGGTAACATTAATGACATAGAAGGGATAAGAACTTTGAATCAAATGGAAGTTATATATATGATTCATAAATTCATGATCACTGCTCTGTAACTATTGTTCACTGTTTATATTTATGACATAGGAGGAACAAAGTAGGAAAACTTTGTTTCTTTTGTCCGTCTCTTTCAGATGGTTTACATTGCCAATGATATTTTATTTGAATACAATACAGGGGAGATGTGCTATCTTCAACAATGCTGATTATTGGCAACCATTCAACATTAAAAAATGTCAAATCCTGGTTATGTCAGCTAATTCTATGGTTCTTAGCCACAATATATTGAATTTTTTAGCCCCTAATTACAAAACATAAACTCTGCAAAAAATCAATTTAAGTGCCTTTTTGTATTGTCTCTTCTGTCCTCTGTATTAGACTTTCCAGTATCTATCTGCATGTGTATTCTGATTATTTCTATCAGCTCCTGGCTCTAAGTTTCCATTTAGTTTGGTGATTTCACACTATTCAGCCCACTGTGTCATAATTACTTGTACTAAACTTCCAGTAAACTCACAACAAACCCAATTTCACTGCCAAGCTACTTGACTCTATCTTTTATTTGGCATATCTACTCCAAGCAGTTTCTACCTCATGTATAATCTTCATTCATGACTTTTGAAGGTGAGAATAATACTCCAAGAAGCAACAATGAGGAAATTTTACTATGGAAGACTGGTGAAAAGCCTTCATTGTTCATTAATATTAACTTCTGGTCCACAAAATACTTGAAAGGCATTACTAACAGTTCATTTCTTGTAATTTATCTCCTAGTGTTTGGCTATTCATTTCCATATTTACTGCAAGGACTACACTTATTTACTGGCACCATGTAATCCTGATTAACCTTCAGTGATTTTTGTTTCCTGTCATTCCAGAGGGATGGAAGGAGACAAGTTTAAAAACACCTATTTTGTCCTTACTGTGTTGTAACAAGATTGGCATGATACCAGCAGTGTTTGAATTTCTCTCTTAGGAAGACTGACACAGTTCAACCAGCTGCATAGAAATTACATTGAAAACAGATACTTTGCAAATTCCCCCTATAAATGAAGGTTTATAGTACAAAAAACTGTCTGACCAGTTATCATCCAGTAATGTGCTTTACAATTTGCATATAAACTTCATTTTTTTTTCTAATTACACAGAGTAGAATGCATTCATTTTGCTGTTGATTACAAGCTGGTCTTGCCAAACACCTGTGACTGCCACAAATTCTAATTTGTTATTTATTTACTTCAAAGCAATCTTATTATCTAAATGATTCAAAGCATCAAAGCCCTTAAGTATTGATAGTCAATTTGATAGGGTTACAGACTCTATGTCCTTGGGCTGAAAGCACTTCTCTGCTTCCTTTTCCTCAAGTATACATTTGGCTGAGCAAGAGAACATATGATTCTGCTACTAAGTGTATTGGAAGTCACATTCTTTCTTAACTCCAACTAGATTTAAGCAATATCAAAGAGACAAGATTGACACCTATAACGTGGTAGCTAATTAACAACACAATAACAATTAAAAAAATTACCACCCTTATGACTTCAGTTGTCAAAAAAAGTTGCACATGTAGCACATTTATGCTGTAGATCTCATACTAGTCTTCAGAACACTGACGGTACGTAAGTACTTCTCATTTATTCCAGGCAGTAATACTCCATATTTACACTACTACAATCTGTGAATTTGATACATCCTATGGTCACTAGAGTTTTCAACTGGCACTCTTCTAAAAATATTTGTAAGCTATCTTATCTTTAAGTATTCCTTTATCTCATTCCTTTCTGAGTCATATTCTGGTACATGAGATGGGGACTCCTATGTTGCTTTCTTTCTTATTTTCATGATATCATTTTCTACTACAAAAGAATGACCAATCTATTCTGATCTTGGCAAGTTAAAGGGAAGTGATTTTCAAGAGTTACATTGCAGTAAATAAGTACATAATATCTTAAATTGAATATCTTAATACTATTTGCACATTTATGTTTAGATTTCCTTGTTCTAAATTATAAAACTTGATGCTGGAAAGCCAGGATTAAGACCTACATGGCAACATTTTGCACACCTGGGAAGACACTAAACAATGTGTCTAGAGATACAGAAGTGACTGGGAGAAATTACAAGTACTTGATCAGTGAATGCAATGAATTTTGAGGTCAAAGTGCAAAACATGGAACAGTGTTGCGCCTGCTATTTTTAGGGCTTTCAAGTTGTAAAAAAAAAAAGAATAATTTCTCTTTCACAAACAATCTCTTCAACATTTTGAAATAACTACAAATCTGCAATCTTGATCTGAGGACAGAAAAATTGACTGGTTTTCCTGCTGAAGTTAACATGCACAATCAAATGCCATGGATAATGAAAAGCATATTAGATTCTTAAATGATTTTCATCTTAACAACCTAGTGTGTCATTGTTAACTGAATAACAGAATGAAATAGAATTATTTAACTCCAGTGCTTTCCACTTCTTTAAATCACTGGTTAATTGGATTTTCTAGGTAGTTGGTAAAAACATAGTTCTAGTCCCTCCCATTCTTATGATCCCTTCCGTATCTTTTCAAATAGTGTGGCATTACTTTTTGACTGAAATTAAACAACTGATGCAAGGCTCCCTGAAGTCAGAATTAAGATTTCTTCTAAATTCAGTGGAATTTGGATCAAACCCCAAATAAACTGCATTAAATCTCTACCCTTATATCCAAGCACCAAAAGGAAAATTAATTATTGTATGGCCAAAAGTCAGGATTTCCATACAATCTGAAGACAGTTTTCTTCACTGACCTCTATAGTTTTTGCTATTTGATTTAGTAGTGGTAGTAACATTTCACTTACTTGACTCTCCATTTTTAATTCTTTACGTACTCATGGTATTAGTTGCAGGACTTTCATTTTATAGTTAGCATCCATCAATTTCAAGAGGAACAGTATTCTATGAATATAAGCTCCAGTCCAACACTTTTCCTGTTTTGGAGAATTTACCATGAAATAGCTAAATTCTACTGATGCCTTGTTATTATCAGCCTCTTTTCACTCTGATTATTATGATTCAAATCCGACTTTAATTAATATCTCCATGAAAAATGACATGGAATATCAACATAAAGACAAGATGACTCAATACAGAGTGTCTAGATGCCAAAGTATATTGCCATAACTTCTTAAACTAGATTCACTTCAAACAAACAGCTCAAATGTGAAAACAGGACTGAGGTGGATTGTCTGAGTTCAGATCTACTAGAGAAAGGATTTCAGCTGAGAGAATCACTGGTGAGATGGCACCTTTTTCTCCTTGTGAGATTTAACATGTCATTGTAGCGTGTTTTGAGTGTATAACAAAAAAGGCTTTTTTGTTGCAATCATGTACATCAAAAGACCTTGAATCACAGAGGGGATGGTACCTTGCACAGATTATCTGAGCACAAGACATGTTTGGTGACACTGTATCAGGTTTCCTCCAGAGGCAGTTGTCAGAAAGTGTACAGGTTATTCTACATTCACCCACTTATTTGTGAAATGACCTTAAAATACAGCAGTATTCATAGAAAATCTCTCAAGAGACACCCTTTGAGTTGAACGAACAGTGTAGTGGTTGAAATTGCATCATTTTTCTGTCCCAGTGGGGAAAAAAAGTGAGAAAGAGTTCACTGCCAGCACATTAATGGAGTGAAGAGGTAGGGATGCCTGCCTTTAGGCTGCAGTAAAAGCACACAGCTTCCTCAATTGATCTCTTAAAGTGCATGAGTGGCAAAATCATACTGAAAGGAACCGTGAATGGGAGAGAAATGCATTATACTGTTTGCAGTGGCTTACAGATGACGTGCCATGGGTCCACCCACAGTCATGATCAATTAAATACTCTACTTACAATCAGAACTATCACTTGTTTTGAGTGAGCTGCTGTTATGTGCCTCAGAACACAAATAACATGAACACAATACAGTGCTCAGTTAAGCACACATGTCAATCGAAAGACATCACTGGAAATGACTTTGTCAGCTACACTGGTCTCAGTCCAAGGTAGGGTTCACTTACTAAAGCTGTTTAATGTATGTTTGCTGATCCTGCGTATCCTTTGGACTGGCTTTGCAAACAAAAACAAAGGCATCAAGAAGAGAGCCTACAAGTTTTGCAGTCCCATTTCTGCCTGAGAAGTTTCTCATTTTTCTGGTTATTTTTGACCCAAATATTCACCCAATACTTGAAAACCATGAGGACTTTCAGCCCTGCAGCTCACAGTAAGCATAAGATCTTTCTTATCCCTTCTCTTTCTACCTCTCATCTTTTTTGGACAGTTCAACAGAAAGGCTGACACATTTCAAACTCAGGAGTATGATAGAAACCTGCCCTCCAATAACCTCCACTATACCTGTTCACAAACCCATCTGAGCATTTCATTCTTTACAACCATGCATTATTTTTCAGTCAAATAGTTTCCATTAAAACCTGTACAACAGATATCCCACTTTCTTTGATCACAGTTCCCAGTTACGAAATAGCAGAGGATAAACATCAGTGCCTCACCATTTAAAAACCATCCATGAAACAAGTTTGCAAGGATGAAAACAGATTTTAATCTTTCCAATAATAAGTGTAGCAATGTCCCAATACCCTCATCATTTTCATGTTGTTTCTTCTCTATCCTTCTGTCCTAAACATCTGTCCTAAAGATATATCTGAAGTATCTCTTTATCTTAAGCAGTCTTACTGACTGCTGTATTAAAACCATGTTAACTTACATAGTTACAGTTCTTAAACAGTAAACATTCTATTGCATGTAGTTCATTTAGAAAGTAGCAAAGGAAAATTTGAGGAAGAAAGCAAGATGTCATTGAAAATGACAAACAAAAGATCATAAAACATCTAAAGCACTCTTAAGAAGAAAAGAGCTGGGGGCCACTGAAAGAAGGGTGGATAAGGAGAGAGATAAAGAGATCAAGGCCCACAGGCTTTGCATTAATGAAGGGATAGAATTTCAGTAAAGGAATGAGAAGGAGAAAACTGGGTGCCAGGATCAAGTCTCCTTTAAAAATGACAACTGCAAAATTAGCTCACTTCTCAGAGGTGTAAGAGTTTTTCCTCCCTTCTAGTTGTTCAATGAGATACTACATTTCTGAAGGTGTCATCATAGGTGCAATCAGGGGCAGTATAGAAGAGTTCATTTAAAGGCACACTGTAAAAATATGCTTTGTTTTGTTTTGATTTGTGGAGTCTGCAAGGCTTTCCTGGAAGCTCCCTAGGAACTAATTTTTTCCCAAAGATTTGACAAATGAGATATACCTGAATAATATTTCATGATTACTTCTCATAATTAAATTATATTTCAAATAATGCAGCAAGCATAATCACAGAAATCAGATCAGTCAAGAGATGAACATCTGCTCTTCATTTTCAGGTCTTCTCCCTGGGTAGCACTAGAGGCAGAAAAACCTGTCTGAGTCCCAGTTCAAGAATAAAACTGTGACTCCCCTCAGTAACTCTAACAATAACATGTTCCAGAAGAAAATTCTGGAGATATATCATATAGTAGATTGGGAGGCATCCTGGCTTCCTTCTTTTAAATATAAATAAATAAAATTAAAAATAGAAGCAATAAAAACTTAAATCAGTACAAACTGATTGCTAGCATTCTGTGACTTCCATGCCTTACAACATTTCTGTGGGTTCCATGGATTAAGCCCGTAGAGAACATAATTATGATACCCTGAGCCCCTGAAATTTTGTTCAGAACCTATGGCACCTTTATGAAATCATGATTTCATTTCCTTGCTTCAGTTTTTCAAGTCACAGTGAACTTGTATAGATACACTTCTGCATTTTTCTAAATTAAATTTTTTGTGAGAACAGCACATAGAGGGGTAGAAGAGGGAGGATTATTGTGCCTCAGTTGCACAGAAAACATCTTTCAGTAACACCAGAGCAATACAAAATTCCCATCTCAGAATGAACGCCTACCACAAAAATGCTCAAGACTGAAGTGTCATATTTTCAAATGCTTCAAGACCACATAAGAAAATTTCACCAATGCATCACTTTAATCACAGTAGTCTTAAAGCTGTGATTTTTTTCTTCATTTTCTTTTAAAATAGTTTTAAACTGGAAATCTGTGTTTGGAAAAAAAAAGTCCATTTAAGATACTAAAAACTAATTTTGAAATAGTTTACAAACAGCTGCTGGATGATAAATTCACTGTTAGCAGCCTTTTACCCCAATAAGTCTTGCTTCAATAAATCAATGCCTCTAGTAGAAAAAGTGTCATTACACGAATATGATCAGCAATATTTCCAATTACTGAAATACACTTAGCTGCCATGTAAGATATTTTATTTATTTATTATGTCCCACTCTTGGACTTGCCTTCAGTTTCAAAATCTTAATAATTGATCTTTGTACAGGAATAGTTCCCTGGACCTTTTCTTCTTTCTCCCAGATAGACCCAGCATCTTTTCTTATATCCCAATGTCACACTGAAAAAGTCATCCATACACACACAGGCACAAATTTCGCAGCACTTCCTAGAAGGAAACTTTTTCTTCACTTTTGTTTCCCATTATGCAGCAAGTATAAAATTCAAAGCTGTAGTTGCTCTTTCCTCTAAGGATTTTCATTCTATATCACTTAACTTTTTCTGACATCTTTCTTCCCTCCCTTTTATATTACAAATTTCCCCTAAGCAATGCAAACCTGTATTTGCATCTTTGACAGCAAAGGGGAGACTGACAGATGGAAGCAATGCTCTCTTTGAATAATGCAAGATGTTGTGACACTGACAACAATAAGGAGTCCTAAATAATAGGTCCTCCTTGATACAATTTAAAAATATGCAGCCTATTGTTTCAGCCACCAGCAAACCAGTGCATAACAAGTGCCTCGGTAGTAAAGCCGAGTTCCATCCATCTCAGTGACAGCTGACAACAAGAGACTAATCCCTCTTAAAAATACTTCCCAATCACTTTTTGCTGTAATTAAATCAACACAATGTTCAACCACACACATGCAAAGGAAAAGGGCTCTCTGTTTTATGACATTTCGGGGTGAGCAATGTGCTTAAGAGTTACTCATCAGTGCCCTGGGGGAAGTCACTGTCAATTAGAGTATTTTGTGTCACCTAATACCAGCCAAGGCTCCGTTCTCTTTTGTACTGCCATTATTTTTCTCCAATGGTGTCCACAGATAATAACAAACAGGAATGGAACACTGATAGAATGGTAAAACCTCACAGGTTTAAATTCTCCTTGAGCAAAAAGCTTGCTAAATCCCACAGTGTTGACACTACTAAGAATCCCATCCTCACGATTTTATCTGTGTCTTAGTTCACGTCTGTCATTCTATCTGGCAAGTTATTTGTCACATGAAAGAAAGTCAGAACAGACTTGGAAGATGTCCAAAAGGTGAAAAATTGGTTAGTCCCAGCTGTACTTTTAATTATGTTTATAAATTGATACAATTTATACTATTAGAGAGGTTTTATTAACTAGTGCAGATTTCGAACTACAGTTTCAGTGACATAATTTGGTCATTAGTGAGTTACAGGCTTTCAGCAAGATATTTCTGGAGAATCCTGTCAATTAGAAAGAAAGTCAGAAAAAGACAAACTCTTTGAGAACATGGTTAATTTTATATAGAGTCTTAGGTCTCATAATATTCAGTCCGATTTGTATATATGCTAATAGTTAACAGTGTGTTGAAGTTCTGTGTTGCACAGAAGATTGTTTGTATAGTAAAAATCTGAATCACTGGCAAAAGAAATCCTACGACGACTACAAGAGAAAAGACAATCTACTCAAGAGTGCCACCTATCTGAGGTATTTTCTAGAAACACAGGCATGGGGAATACACTCAATACTTATATCTTTGGCCGAGTGAGGTCCTGGAACATCTGAGACAGTGTGCCCAGTATGCCTACACAGCAGACTTAAGCACATTACAGATATACTCAAACTAAGTTGTACTAGCTACACCACAGCCATATAAAAATGAAATTCAGCATGAGATTTGCTAAGTCGTATATTCACTAAGATACTGACACCAGAAAGGCTGATTCAAGCCTGCTTTGGAATCTCTCTCTAACATTGACATTGACAGAGCAGTCAGACTTGAAGTTATATCTACTTTTCTAATCCTGTCTTTGGCTGGTGTTACTCAAAATAACTGCAGACCTCTTGCACTGAAAAAACGCAGCCACAGCCATAGTTTCTATAGCCATATCTTATCAAATCAGCTTTCATAGCTGAAGTATAAAGACTGACACAGCAGTGGAGATTTTAATATAATAATACATTGCAAAAGTTCCAGTATTACCAATCACAAATTTCTGTACTGAGGTCTCAAGTACAATCCCACTTCTTCCCACTCTATCATTAACCAAACCACAACAGATGCACTGCAGCTTGCAGTACATAGAGGCATGCAAAATAAATATAGGCTAAAGTTGTTTTTTTGTTTTTTGTTTTAATTTTCAGAAGATTATAAAAATAATTCAATTTTCCCTTTAAGGAAACTGTATGGAGGAAAACACCAAGGATATGGTTTTTTTTGTTTGTTTGTTTTTCTATGGGAAAATGAACAACTAATTAGGAGGTTCAAGTGATCTTTTGTTGAGTTTGCAATAGAAGTGAAGGTATATAACTTACTGCAAATCTTAAGAGTTTGTTCATTTTGAGTCATCTTGCCAATATTCATTGAAGAATGAGCAGAAAAATAAAGTTTCATACAATTCCAATCCTTGATAAAATATGCCTCTGGTGGAGGAGTTTGAATGCCTTCACCTGAAAGAGGAGCAAAGAAAGGCTCATCAGAAGTAACCTTCCAGCTATCTTCTATTATGTCTGCAGCGCTTGTGTGCTTGCAAACATGGTTTCTTAGAGTCATTTGCTTATAAAGAGTGGGCTCTCCTGAGTCATCTGTGTTATGTCTGAAGAAACCAATTCAGGCAAATTCTCCATGTGAGTCTTAAGACTCTTGCAAGCATAGCAGAGATCAAACCCACTTTCAGTACTGTTTGAAAGTACCATTCCAAGGTCAAAGGAGAGCTGGCGGCCTATCTCTTTCTAACATGATAGTCTTATTCCTGGTGTTGTTTTTCAGCAGCAGTGGAGATAAGTGACCCGGTATGTCCTGGTCATTCCAACTTTCATTTACTCACACAATACATCAACAAAATAGAATTCTGCTACTCAAGACTAATAGACATAAGAAATCTGCCTTAGGAAACAAGATAAAGGCAAAGCCTAAGTATCCTCTTACTATATACATATACGCACAGCAGGGTTGGTGAAAAAGGGTCTGCAGCTTGAATCAGTAGAAGAAACTATTTTGTAACATCTGGCATGCAGTTTCTCATTGCATCTGCCTGTCAAAGGGTAGCAAGATCACTACTGAAAATAAAAAGAAACAACAGAAAAACAAACAAAAGTTTTTTTTTTTTTTCTCTAAAAAGCCCTAACAGGATGAAAAGAAATATACTGACAACCTTGATATTTAGGAAGAATAAAAAACTTGATTTCCCATTTAAAAATCAGAGAAAAAACTTGTTTGCACATCTGTCTCTGATTTCCCAGTGCTGATTTAATTCTAATACTCACATTGTACTCAAAGCAACCCTGGCAGATGTTTGATAATCAATCTGCTTTGAAACTCATCCAGAGAAGCAAAATCTGTTCAGGGAATCCAGTGCTGTAGCTCGAAGGGAATAACTTCAGATCTGCCTGGAGCCACTTAATACAATTACACCTGTAGAGTTCTTTACTTGGTATGTTTACTATATGTCACAGGGTAGTAAATGAAAAAGAGTGAGTTAAGCATAGCTTTAAATCCATATCCTGCCTGTGAGGTAGCATGTATCATCATTTGCTACCTCTACGGAGAGCAGAGATTTGTGAATGTAGATTTTTAATTTCAAATGAGTACTTGTTTGACCTATAATTTCAATTTAAAATTGTGACAGCTGCTTAAGACTGAGAATTTCTTTAATTCGTTAACACTTTTTCAGTTCTACATTAATTCCACCAAATATAGCACAATTCTCTGGAAGGCATATTTATCCCTTTTACCACTTGTAAGAATGCCAACATGATCCCACTTGCCTGTTAACCACCAATGACTACTAACACAAATGTTATGTGGCATCAGAAGGCATTTTACTATTATCCATTTAAGGCACCATGCTATCATGCTATTATGGACAAGCAGCAGCAAAGAAATAAGAAAAAAACTAACCAACCAAGAAAAAGCAAGCAATAATTAAGCTCATAGGCATAAGATACTACATCCAATATTTCTTGAAAATATTTTTAATATCATAAATCATACTCCTATAGCAAAACATTCCTGATCTGTTTTATTGCTGCAGAAGAGAGAAAACTCCATTTTAACATTCTTAATTGTAATGTTTTTATAATTCACTATTCTAAATAGGTTTCAATCAGAACTGATAAGAGTTTAACCTAAAGCATTTGTCCCCACAGCCTTGTTCAAGTTACTAAAATGTCCAGACTGCCTCTCCACGAAATCCTGAGAAACATGGCACAATCCTCAACTTACACGGCAGCTAAAGTCCATTGCTTGTCACTCTATATCAAAGAGAAAGCAATGCAAAATTAAATGTGGTTGCTGAACTGGCTGGGCTCTAGAAGAATGGAGGAACTCTTTCTTTAAGAGACAGTAAGAATTTAATTAATTTTTCAACATATATTCTGAAATAATAGAGCAGTTTTCTGACTAGGATAAAGACAGTGCAGTTTGCTGTGTTTGTTTAAAGTAAAACATTCCAACTCAGCTCTGGTAATGAGATTCTTCAGGGACTGTGCAAGCAGTATATACAATCCACAGTACAACAGGCAGGCTGGAATTGGAGTAAAGCTCTTTGGGGGAGTTACGCAAAGGTCTGCTTTTGACAGTTGATAAGTGCATAGCAGCATGTTGTGTGGTTTTCTGACTACCTGTTTTTGGAACTTGAAAGCCTGAGATTAGCAAGCAGGTGGAATAGTTAACTACAGAAGAACGGTTTGTAATTTTCACATTTGGAAATCAAAATTTTAACAAAATATTCATAAAATTTTCCTTAAAAATCATCTTTGTTATATTTTATTCTCCATATTTCAACCTTGCAGCAATTTTTT
Source organism: Bambusicola thoracicus (assembly GCA_002909625.1). Classification (NCBI taxonomy): domain Eukaryota; kingdom Metazoa; phylum Chordata; class Aves; order Galliformes; family Phasianidae; genus Bambusicola; species Bambusicola thoracicus. The sequence goes on along the minus strand of PPHD01004991.1, from coordinate 12,826 downwards.
GATGCTCTCAAACTTGAGATTTTCAGAACAATAATGACAACATGGAATGAAACTTTTTTTTCTTTCTTTCTTTTCCAAAACTCTGGTTTTACCCATCTGTTTGAGAAGTCTGGTTTTATCCATCTGTTTGGACTATTGCTAAACCTTTGATATCAAAGCCAAGTACAATGGGAAAAATTTTAAAAAGCATCTGTTACCTAAAATCCGTACTATAAAATCTACATTGCTTACACAGCAGGAAGTCTCTTACATTATTCCTCAGGCCTCATGCATGCAGGAATCATGCTTGCCATGATTCTCATACTTTCAGTTCATAATTTGCTTTAATTCAAGCTATGAATTCATCAACTACATGAAAAGTGTAATAAAGCCAAGTACCCTGTACAAACTCTTAAAAAAAAAACACACAGAAAACCCAGCTTCAGTCAAGCCATCTACTCTCATTTCACAAAAGCTGTGATTAATAAATTCTTCAAATACATGAATTGCTAAAAATAAAAATTGAAAAATACATAAACTGAAATCACGTTATGGAAAAAATTTTGGTGAGAGATATATATATATATTTTTAAAAGGGACATGGTTTAGTGGGAAGTATTGGTGATAG
>PPHD01004991.1:0-12199 GCA_002909625.1 Bambusicola thoracicus | reverse complement strand
AAAACTCTGGTTTTACCCATCTGTTTGAGAAGTCTGGTTTTATCCATCTGTTTGGACTATTGCTAAACCTTTGATATCAAAGCCAAGTACAATGGGAAAAATTTTAAAAAGCATCTGTTACCTAAAATCCGTACTATAAAATCTACATTGCTTACACAGCAGGAAGTCTCTTACATTATTCCTCAGGCCTCATGCATGCAGGAATCATGCTTGCCATGATTCTCATACTTTCAGTTCATAATTTGCTTTAATTCAAGCTATGAATTCATTGAAGAATGAGCAGAAAAATAAAGTTTCATACAATTCCAATCCTTTTTGAATGATGATGAATTCATCAACTACATGAAAAGTGTAATAAAGCCAAGTACCCTGTACAAACTCTTAAAAAAAAAACACACAGAAAACCCAGCTTCAGTCAAGCCATCTACTCTCATTTCACAAAAGCTGTGATTAATAAATTCTTCAAATACATGAATTGCTAAAAATAAAAATTGAAAAATACATAAACTGAAATCACGTTATGGAAAAAATTTTGGTGAGAGATATATATATATATTTTTAAAAGGGACATGGTTTAGTGGGAAGTATTGGTGATAGGTGGATGGTTGGACTGGATGATCTTAGAGGTCATTTCCAGTGATTCTAAATCAAGTCATCACTTCTGACCGGAAGAGACGTTTAGGCAACCACAGACTAAGTAGGACCAAAAGTGTGGTCCTGACTGCATCACATGAGTCAGATATGCTTCAATACATAGGAAAAAAAAAAAAAAAAAAAAAAACGGGAATATCTGATATGGCTGAAATGAGCATGGCTTTATCACCGTGTTCATGCTCATTCCAGACTTGACAGCATCAGCACCTTCCCACACACACTCCAGCACTACCTAACTTACACTGAGCACAGGCAAACACTTTTGTCTGCAAAAGATGAGTAGGTTTATTCTAAGATTATATGATAATGTACAGTGACTCACAACAGAGCTACATTGATTGAGTTGCCAACATTGCAGAGGCCCAGATAAAACAGACACAAAGACTATTTTAAAAGATATGACTATTACCAAAAACAGATGCCTCTCTTAGGGAGTACCTCTAAAGCGATTCAGCAAAGGCAGTCAGATTTGTCTGAACAAAGCCAAATGGCCAGCACTGTGGGTTAGCCTAGGCTATGAGTAGATAGGGTAGCTAACCTTCCTTTATAAAGTTGTCCCTCTTCTTTCAATAATTGTGATTTTTTTTTTTTAAGACATTCATCATTTCATTCATTGTCTAAGAGGAAAGGTGAATCAATAGGTCAAACAAGCAATGTAACTGCTGATTAAATTTTGTTCTCAGTATGTTTCAGCCAAGAAAAACATTTTTTTAATTAAAAAAAAAGAATAGCTTACATTTACATTCCAGCTTTAGAAAGCTAATAATTTTACAAGATAAGAATTAAATAATGAAATTTAAAACAATCTCTCTAGTCTTTCCAAAGGAATTGCTGCTAAAATTTTTATATATATAACCATATAACATGGTTGTTAACTACTCTAATTTTCTTAATGTCTAAAGAATAATTTCATCCCTTGTACTTATCAGGAAATAAATATCAGCTATGTTAGCCATAATACTACTATATGTTGGTCCACCGAGAGCATAAAAAAAGATGATCCTGATTTAAGATTGATTCTTGACTGACTAGATTTGAATTAATTTAGAGATTCATTCAAAGATAGGGATTGATTTTATGATAGCCCACCCACTCAAGGCTCATTTACTGAAATGAAGAAAGAGTCTTCCAAACAGATAAATTATAAAAAAATAAAAATAAATAAATAGTAGTAGTTTCAAGAGATTTAGTCTGACTTACATAGAAGCAGTTTTCTATTTCTTGTGGTAGATCATTAGGCATAAGTAACAAGTGAAATAATTCTACCAGCGTGAAGTGTGAGAATACGAGTCTTGAAATTTGGTCTGTGACTAATATTTTCTTTATAGGTGGTGAAAAAAAAAGTGACAATTTCTTATCTACTGTCATTCATCCAAACTGTTCTGTTGTAACAGAAAATGAAACAGCGCTATTTTCATGATCTCCCCCTAGATAAAATCACAGTAGTTGAGATAAAAGATTTGTGTTACGTAATCAATATATCAGCTGCATTCTTGACTCAGAAAATAATGTGTATTTGTTCCCCCCATACATCAATCTCTGTTCTATAGACTCTTGTAAGAAATTTTGCTACAACTTGCAACATGATAGGAAAGGGATTAGTGGCTCTTCTGTAGAAAAAGCTGATATGCTTATTTTAAATGTGTATGTTCTATGTGGCTATTTGGCTATATATGTTTAGACTATATAGCTAAACCGGTAGTAAATGCTAGGCCATCGGTATAAATGCTTGGCCCTACTGTTTGTCTTTTCCTACTGCCTATAGGTTATTCAAGAGATTTTGAAACCACTGGGAAAATGAAAAAGAAGAAACTGCACGTGTTATGGTAAGGGGCTGTGGAGGAACGTGGAACACAAATCTTCTTAAATTACAATTACATTAACATTCATAGGACGTCACGAACATTAACTGTTCACAGAATAACTTATTCTCTGCAGTACATTAATACTATACCAATATCAACTTGTACAGTTACTGGTTGATTGAATTGATCTGGCCAGCTTGATTATGCTCAGAAAAGCATTGTGAATTTATAGGAATAAATCATTAAAAAAATTGCTACTCTCAAACGGACTGAAATTTGGTAAACCATTATTATTTGTAGAAGATATTACTTGTTTTGGAAAGCATTCTTATGTACGGATGAATAAAATTTAAATGTTCTCATTCAAATACATAATTACTGCTTAATATAGAACTCTATAATACAAAGATTTTTTGATTCTGAAAGCTCTAAATGCCTTTTCTTCATTTGCCTAAATAACTTCAGAATTGCAAGAATTTCATTATGTCAGCACCTAATTTATGAAAATGCTGATACATGTTCACAAAAGATAATTATATGCATGCTTTTATTTTAGAATTTCATTATAGGTTCCTGAGCTAATGAAAATTAATTTAACAATAATTTTGAAGTTTGTTTTAAGAATGATAATTATGGGAATTGTGGACTGACATTTCTAGTAGCTTGAATACTAGTTACATCTCACACAACAGTTGTTCTTTCTGAATCACTGTCAGAACTACTAAATCTAGTCTTAACACAGATTGCACAAGTCCATGAAATACTGGTTATCTTTGGCTTCGGCATGAAATCATGATTAACGTGGAGCGTACACAAGAAATTGTGACCAGGTTAAAAAAATGTCTAATGAAATAGAATAAAAATGTTAATAGGAGCCTTTTAAAGCAGACACTTTAAAATAGACGTAGTATTAGATTAAAAGACAAAAGGAAAATAAATAAATAAGCCAAAACAATAACAACCACCTCTAGCCACTTTCCAAACCTAGTTTTTTTTTAAAAAAACTACAAACAAAAACTGTTCTGGAAATAAAGTAAGTCCGATGGAAAAAAACAGTAAGCCTTTCAGCAAGTGTAAAATGTAAGGATCTACTGTCACAAATGCAATATTAAATAGATTCTACCTAGAACACAAAGATTTGATTGGACTACAGGATCTTAGAGATCTTTTCTAGTCGTAATGACTCTATGATCAGTGATCTCTTCAACATCATTGCATTTCACCTGAGAACCATCTGGTGAAAGAAAAATTACCTCAAGAACATTTGTCTGCATTTGTTCCTGATTTCTTGTTTTGGTTTGTTTTGTTGTTGATGTTAATGTTTGTTTGCTGCAAAGCTAGTTGACATTTCATCAATAAAAACATTTTTCTTTGAAACCATTTCTATTTTAAACAGAACATGTATGTTTGGGAGCTTTTTTATGATAAAGACATGACTCAGTCTTCAAAAATGTGCACAGAATGCATTCCTAGCTTTTTACCAGCAGAATTTTAAAATGCAAAGGTATGAAGATCTTCCGGGAAAACAGTTATCCTCACAGATCAGCTCCAGATAAGTATTAGATCATCTATCCTGTTATGTACATCCACCTAGGTGGGAGCTCCACGGCTCCCACATCAGTACTCCACATCACACTTCAACATGACCTGATGAGTCATTACAGACCCCCTGTAAATCTTTCTTCCATATAGCAGCTTATGACGATTAGCTGTGCAGCAACATGCCTGCTTCAGAAACTTTTCCATGTTACAACTTTTCCTCCCAAGACTTAATAGATAAAAGAATACAGCAAAACTCTTAGCAGAATAACCTGGCTTTACTTTTTCTTACTGCAGGTACAGTACCTTACGTACTGACTCCATCTGCAGTCACTTGTAAAGAGAAAAGACAGTTCAAATTACACAGAATCATCTCTCTCGCTCTGCAAACACATTCAAATCATAAATAAAAGACAAATCACAAACTACACAAAATTGGTAGAAAAGGATTCCTTTGTGTTGTTTCTAAATTATAAATAAACATCTACTGCAAAGGCTGCTTGGAAAACATGTTTTCCCCATTTCTATTGCACCCCTGATACTAATGAGATTTGTTAATTATAATGCATCTTATCCAGTGCTTTCAGCTGCTTAATTAATCCCCTAGTTTACGAACTAATTCTGAATTTGTTCAAAATAAGCAGAAACTATAAACCTTGACAGCACTCAGCTGTTGGCTGACACTTTTTCTTCTGGTGGACAGACTGTATGTATAGCAGGTGGGAAAACAGCCAACAGTACTTTACTAGAGATCCATTTCTCTACCTATTTTATACTTGTCACTGTCTTGTAAGCAGGGATGAAAGCAAGGAAGCAATTGAACAAAAATCTTTGAATCTAAACACTGAAATTTTCTTCAAAAGATATCTTCACTGATGAAAGATTTGTCTGATTAACAATGCTTTTATGTAGGTTCTCTGTTTCTGAGACACTGACAAGGAAGCCAGGAAGGCACCATGCAGAATTTCCCATCCCGGATGTCTGCTGATGTCCACTATGATATGAACTACCATTTCCCTTCTTTGAGTTTCAGAAACTGCTCTCTTTTGGATATTCAGACTGTAAATTCTCTAGAGAGAAGGGAACTGTTGTCAGTCGGTGCCTGTTAAAGGGATCGCTTTGACTGTCAATGAATAGAGAAGACATACTTTTTAGAAGAAATGTTACAGGCACTGAAAATTCCACTTTTAGCATTATTTGTCCATTCATCACCACTCCAAATTTGATCTACACTGGCCATTTTAATATTGAATATCCATAATGAAATTCTTCCAGTGCATCTCTGTCTTAAACTGCTATGCCATTTCTAATATCCCACTTAACATGTAGTACTGACTAACAGAGAAATACTGGAATTTGGAATTTCACCCCTATTGATCAGATGTCCAGCATATCTTCATCTTGCTTCTATCACCTAACATGTTAAAAGGCCACTGTCCTATTAGTAAAGTGAAAAGGCTGTCACACATTAACGAGCACTGAGGGTTGTGCATAAATCTGCTGATATACCACTTTTAGAGGCTTTAATTCCGCACTGAGAAGTTCGGAGTGGCTGACCTTCACCTACCAACTTCTATCATCCCAGCAACATGCCCATAGGCACTGCATCTCAGAACTGGCAGGACAATCATTGTCTGGGCTATGCAGACCACGATGATTTGAATAAGACAGCCAGAGGCAGTTTAGTTAATAACATCAAGCATCTCTTTACCAGAGAGGTATCAATATCATGGCCAATGTTAGTGCTGAAGAACTATTTTGATAACCAGCAGGAAACACTATCAAAAAGTAGATGGATTTATATTTAAACCTCAAGACTGAATAAGATGGTTTAAGTAGACAGTTCTTTAGAAAACATGCCTTTTCCTTCTGAACCATATGAGTGGAATGATAGCATCAAATTCAGCAACTGTGTTACTTGTTGTACTCACAACAGTGAACAAAATGCAAAGAGTGAAAATAAAAGAAAGTTTAGAAGCAAACAGTGTCTCTAAAAGAAAAGTAGAGGCAGGCGAAGAACATAAAGGGCAGACAGAGCCAGACAGTCTGCATGTGGAGGTAGAAGGCACAGAGGGCAGATGAACAAAGAGGGAAACAGAGTGGAAGTTCTTTGTGTTACATATAAACACCTTCACATGGTCACACATACTGTCTGAAGTTTTTGTTTTTCTTGCTCCACTGCACTGATGCATTTTGACAGGATATTTTGTTCTGCCTCCAGGGTTTTCAGGGAGAAGGGACTCATGGGTTATTACTGCTCTGGTGAAGAGTTTGACTGAAATGTTTTGGCTCATTTCCTTGAGCTATGCATTAGCCAGATGGTTGATGCATGTAGCATGCCACCCTGTTTGATCTTCCAGTTGGACTTTAGAGTCTGTTCCACTGTCAAAGTAAAGGATTATTATGAATGTTCTCATTGATATTCACAGTGAAGAGTGATCTGACTGCCACTTCACTCATTCTGTAGGTTAAGAGAGGGTGTCCTGTCAAAACAGAGAAAGGTTTTCTAATATAAACCAGTCTGAAAGAAGGTTTTAAGCAGAAAATTACACTCCAGTAGTTAGGACTTCTGTATTCTCACACACTGATTTATTATGTTAGAATCTCTTCTTCACTAGCAAATAGGAGTAGTTTCTCACTTTTTCAAAGGGAAAAAAAAGAAGTATTTTACAAGGTTTTACAATAAAATTATTGGATACAATTTTATAAATTGTAATTTATAGCACAAATAATTTTGATACACTTTTTTTTTTAATGACCGTTTACATGAGTTGATAGGGAGAAGACAAGGGGGAAAGGTTATAAACTGAGGCAGGGGAGATTTAGGTTAGATATTAGGAGGAAGTTTTCCCACTCAGAGGGTGGTGATGCACTGGAACAGGTCGCCCAGAGAGGTTGTGGATGCCCCATCCCTGGAGGCATTCAAGGCCAGGCTGGATGTGGCTCTGGGCAGCCTGGTCTAGTGGTTGGCAATCCTGTCCATGGTAGGGGGGTTGAAAATAGATGATCTTTGAGGTCCTTTTCAATCCAGGCCTTTCTAGGACTTTAAATGCCTTCTTGTGTACAGGACCAAACCATGATATACATCACATAAGCCAGAGATTCCCTCTGTAGCTGTGGCACACTGAAGGAGCAGCTAAAAGGTGGGGAAAAGTATGGAGCACTCCAATTGGGTGGACTGTTGCCCACTTAATTCTGACAGGGAGGAACAGATCACAGAACTGAGGGCAATCACTATGTCATAGGGTCAACAGCTCTCCATAAGGCTGCTCTCCAGGGATGGTGGGACAGTCAAGGCAGGAAATCTGTTGGGTCCTGCCAACTTCAGAGATGTATCAAAATTTTGAGAACGGTTTTAAACACTATGTGCTTACACAATAAATTTTAAAATATGCTCATTACTGCTATCCAGTCATTAATCCAGTCAACATACACTTTGAATTGATCATAAGTTAATATTCTGTTCAGAATTACCAAAACTATATTACATTCTGAAAATAGCTTTCCAAGACAACTTATTTGTTTTTAAACACACTGAGCAATAGAAAGTACACTGTTACTGATCTCAGTGAAGTATGTTACTGGTGTATGAAGCTGCTAAGAAAGATGATTGCTGCCAAATCTTGGAGCATTTAAAAATTCCCCCATTGTACTGGATTTACTATATTACTGTGACCACAAATTCTGGAAGACAAAAAAAAAAGGAAAAAAGTGAGATGAAGGAAGCTCAAACAGTGAGAAATTTTTCTTTCATGGCTGAAAAGTTTAACATCCTTGATAAACGTTTTATAAGTTGTGCAGTATCCCTCTGGCTTCTGAACAGGAATTACTTCCTGTAATTTTGTCTATCAATCTCTGAAGAAAAACTGTTCTTCTTTCTTGCTGTGAGACAGGATACCAAACTCATACTCATGGCACAGTCCCTAAAACTAACCTTTTGAGGTTCTCGTGTAGCTCTGTACTGTCGATAGAGTGCATTACATTTGTCTACTCCAAATACAATTACAATGGAATGGATCCATAAACCTGCTGCTTGCCAACAGATACAGAAAAAGCAGTATCAGTCTGAGCAGACATCAACAAATTTGCTTATCTTATGATCAAGAATCACCTATCTACTTGACTATATAGTATAAGGCAGAAGTGGCTGCAACACAACTAGCTGGTATTTGAAATAACACTTCTCCTAACTACCTGAAGAAATACCAGAAGTGTACTGAAAAACATCCTGAAAAGAACATCCCTGAGACAAGGACACGATCATGCAAGACAACTTACAATAACTAAACCCAAAAATATTTACCTTCAAATATTCAGTTCAGTTGCAGCCTGACAGAATAAATAGCTGCCAAGAACTTATCTGTAAGTGATCTACCTTTTCTCTGTTGGTAACTGCTATAGCTTCTTGCGGCTAGCAGAACAAGATTAGTCCCAACTCCTCAGCTCTTGTCATTTATAAGGTGGCATATCACTGCAAGGCCACCTCCATTGGCATGAACAAATAAACAGACTTGTCAGATACACACAAGACTGACACATATTATTCTTCTACCCCATTTGGCCTCTCTGGCTAGGATAGATAGATTTGAAGTTAAAAGCAGCAAATTGTTCATTCCTGCATTCCTGTTTAGAAGATTTAATCCCAGTCAACTGCTCAGTGCATACAGTCTCAGACAACTTTGTGCCCAACTCCTTTGAAAGTCAAAAGATACGTTCCTGTAATTCTTCTACCTAAAAGAAATCCTCTTGGATGTCATTGATTTCTCTCCTAAGCCCCTCTCCAGCAAAACAGCATTCAGTTCTAATCCTGCACAGGAATCACTGTGTGAAAAAATTCTAGTACTATTAAGGCTACATATCAGTGAGTCATTTCCTCAAATCCAGGAGCATGATCTGAAGATCCAAGGTATTTTACTACCCTTTTTATTTCCTGTTGTGTGTTCTTTACTAAGAAAGTTGCCTTGCATATTATAAAATGAACATACTTAATGCTTCATGATAAAACCTTACAGATAAGATCTTATGACTGTGAGTCTTGGATACTTAACATTTTGAGTGTCCTAAGGAATTAATTTCCCCGACCAAGAAAAGTGTTTATAAAAGTAAATTGTTCCATCCTTGAAGTATATAGAATTTTGAAGCTTCAGAAGCATTTTGAGCAAAAAAATTGTAGAGGAGTTTGTCTTTATATGGTTTATGGGAATCGGTTACCTAATTAATTTATTTCAAGCCTTACATATTTTGAGATATGTATAGAGTTTGAAAGATTCAGACTGTGTTAGACACAGGCTGGCAGAAACACACTACACTGTTCTCAAGAAGCTTTTCTTGATATTAAGCCAAAATATTCCAATACTTCCTGACCATTGCACTTTGGACTGCCTCCTTCAAAATTACATTGTGACAACACACTAGGTATAAAAGGTAGTCACAGTGTTAAAGATATATTTTTTTAAAGCACTACGTTTCCAGAGCAAGAGAAGCAGACAAAGAGATTCTTCCCATTCTACCTCTATTGGTCACACTGCCAGCGACAAAGAGTCTTGCTGAACATGTAACAACAAGAGATAAATTTAATGTCAATGGCTTGTTCAGTCTTTTTGCCATTCTGCCAATGCTTCCAACAAATGCCCAATTAGCAGTGACAGCAGTGGTGGTGTTTATGAGAAACTAACTCAAGACTGTCATTTCTTTTAAATTAAAACTTCAGAACAGACACAAGCCAGTGAAGCTTTTAAGTCCCTAGTGACATGCGCCAGAATCTGGCTTTGAACTGGTGACTTAGAGGTGAAAATCCTTTGTATAAGTCAGTCCGTCTCCCATAGAATATGTAGCACACATTTCATTCCAACCTACCTTATTTCTCCTGAGACAAGGGAAGACTTGCCCTGTGCAATATCTGAAGCAATCGCTCCCATGCTCTACCTCTTCTCTGCCTAACCAAAATAAAATTGACTTTTTGTGTGCAGTCAGGTCACAGAATCACAGAATTGTAGGGGTTAGAAGGGACCTCTACAGATCATTGAGTCCAACTGCCCTGCAAAGCAGGCTCCCTCGATCAGGCAGCACAGTGCCTCTAGTAATCGAGTGGGCTGGGATATCCAGCCCTGGCAAGCAAACACAAAAGGTGCTGCAAAAAATACCAAAGTTGTAAAGTTCAAACTTAATAAACACAATAAATTGTCACAGGAGAAATTACTCAGCAATGATAATGAACATAATATTTCAGAAAAATACATTCAGAAATTACTATAAGGGATATGAATGAGGGGAGCCTTTGAAAAGGCTGATGAAAACATAAAATCTGGATGTTACTGGAATGTGCCCTTAAGGAACTGTCTGTTAATTTATTGGTGGGTTTCACCTATTGTAAACTTCTGCATACACTGATGAACTATTCAGTAAATAACAGTACACAATTTTAAGCATACAGGCTAAACTGCAGCCACAGTTCGCAGTTTTCAAATGTATTACAGTGCTGCTGTTTCTATTTCAAAGTCTGAATCCCACAACACTAGAATTATTATTTTATTATTATTATTATTATTATTTTTAAAATATATCACTCCTGTGTAGGGTCTGAATTTCCAACAGAGGGTTTTGGTTTACCTTGGTACTCAGGGCTTGATACTCTCTTGGTTGCTGTTTGCTTTGAGCACCTGGACAAATTATTGCTATTTGAATCTCTTTCTTCTATTCTTTTTCTTAATGCTTCTGGTACTGCCTTCTGAAATAAAATGAATCCTGTATTAGGCTATTTTTGATCCGGCCTCATAAAACCCTTCTTCTCTAATGCAGTGTAGAAAGCTATTCTCTTTTATTATTAAAGGAAGACAGACTTCCTATCTGACATTATGGCTGCTTTACAATCTCTTTCTGTGGGTGTAAAAGACAAAATGAGTTACAAAATTCTGGGGAATGGAAACTGCACAGTGTGCCTGAATTGTAGACCCAAGGTTATTGTTTGTGATTGCTCTCCCTTCTGGCTTAGCTGTATGGCAGAAAGCCATCTACACACTATTCCTTTCCAGCTTCTGATCTGCTGATAATAAAGGACATGTTGAGAGGTGATATGGCTGAGCTCCTGCCAGCCAAAGCTGGCATAATGGTGCCCTTGCCAGCTAAAATGAATCAGAGCAATCTACAAAAACAATCTAAAATATTCTGGGACCAAGGTAGCCTTGGAGATTAGATCATCACCAAGTTATAAAAACATTTTTGACAGCTCTCTCACTGTTCAGAATTATAGGTTGAACTGAGCAAAGCTTACCAAGACTAAAGAATTGAATCTTTCAATTAGAGACACATGAAACTTTGAACTGAAGTAAACCCCAACAATACAGTCTATGTATTATTTTTTAAGAATATGGGAGAGCTGGAAAATAAAGGTAGAATATATCATACTGACATAATAGAGACAAGGTAGGTCACGCTTACTCATATGCTTTGCTTATCCATACGTGGCTGGTCATACCTCCTATGCTTCAGACACCAAAGCCTTGGCTCCCATCACATCTTCTGTGATTTTACTGTGCTCAATTGGAAATCCCCAGCTTAACTTTTGTACTTTCATAGACTCATCTCATACCTCATCTGACTAACCACTATAAAATGTTTCCTAATATTCCCCTTAAGATGTTTCCTTCAACTAATTCATGCTCCCATATTTGTAATTACTGCAGTATTACTATAAAATCCCTCTTGTCTACACAAACCTTCCAGACTACTACAAAATTTTAAGTTATTAGCCTTCAGTATGTCTCTACATGCGCAATATAAAATCTGTGAACAGAGGATCACCTCTGTGTTTATTTCTGATCTTCTCTTGGAAACTTTAGAGTCTTTCCTGCAGTGTGGAAGAATGGAAAGTGATTACCAGAGTGTTTTTCCTGTTGTTAAAATAGTTTGAAATTTAATAATCATACTCAAAATTATTCTGATATATATATATGTAATGTTAGCTAATTAATCACGAATATTTGAACAATCCTAATCGTTAGCTAAAAACCCATCTTGTCACATAATCCATGGGGAAAAACTGACATCCATTGTGAAATCAACATAATTAGGACAAATAAGTAATGCTACAAACTTAGTCCTACTACTGCCTCAGGCATTTATTTCTTCGTGGAACTGATGTCTTCTCTTTCCCACCACTCCAGATTAGAGTTTCCTAAATCTTTGGTTGATACCAGAAGTAT